>JAGDQP010019669.1:15773-34538 GCA_022664845.1 Lepisma saccharinum | reverse complement strand
CAATGTCATGCAAAAATAATGGATTACTTTTTACTACACCAGATATTTCGCAGTGTAGGTGCATCTTACTTTCTCCTCAGCTCCTCTTGCTTTTTTGGTCCTAGCATTTACGTTTTTACTTAAACAAAAAAAAACTCCTTTTTATTTTTAAATATGCGTTCTCTTCCTTTTATGCCTTTGTTTCCTTCTAGTCTATTTCTTAATGCTTCACTTTTTCCAGGAAAGAGGTTTTTAAAAAACCCATACTCATTTATGTTCTAAATATGAATATAATTAATGTGCCGCAAAGCAGATTTATAGAGAAGTAGCCAATATAGACCATTTAGGCGCTCTTGATGTGCTTCCATCTTTGATTTTAATGATCGGTCGATTTTCTTTTCATTTTTTTTAATGGAAGACTAATTAATTCAATTAGTTTTAGCAACTTTCATTGCCTTATATTCTTTCAGGGTTTCACGGCGAATGTTAATTTGTAATTAATTTGTCAGGATTAGAGTCGTGTGGTAGAGTTTAATTTAAATAATGTTTCGGTGAACTTGTCATCACCGTCTTCAGAAATAATATGAAGGGCTATATCAATGTGTGTACCTGTACGTTGCAAAGAATTTGGAAACCAACATTTAAAATTTTAATTTCAAAATTATTCGGTGATGGACATGAGATAAGGCAATAGTTTTGAATTTTGAAGTTGATTTTTTTTCTCTATGGTTGGTTGTCTTTACTTTGAATTAATGCGTGTCTACAAGTTATTATTGTAGAGAATTAAAAATAATTTTAAGGTTTTAACTAAGTAACGATGATAATCGTAACTCGTGAGAGGTTTGACCGAGCCGCCGTAGCGCATGTGGTAAAGAGTTGTCGTACTTCGGAAGGTCCTGGGTTCGATTATCGTGACCAACTTGACTGAGGTTTTCCAGTGTTTTTCCTCAGTCGCAAATGCCGGAATGGCACCTTCAACATAAGGTATTGGCCGACACCTTCCCCAATCCTTTCCCCTCCCCTATTCCGGCCTGAGCCTTAGACGCCTAAAGGCCTTAAATAAAATTCAATTCATGAGTGTTTTCCTGGGAGGTAAATTTTGTAACCCCGATCGCTGAGCAAGGTGAAACGACGGTTATTTGTCATTGCTTTCTACCAGACGTAGACAATATGATGTTAACGTTGCAAGAAGGGGGACTACAGTTTTAGGTGTAACTTGATGCTTGTCTTAAAATTCATGGTTTAGTTACCAACCGCCATGAGCTAATGATAAAAGTTTCGGATTCCGAATAAGCACGGGAAAAGTCCCACATTTTCTAGTTCTGCTATCTGGCATTTTGACTGAGGTTGTATCGTAATTTTACCAGACAAATAGCGGGATAGTACTTGAATGATCGCAGTTCCCCATAACTTTTCCCGGAAGAGTGTTGCTAATAGCCGTTAACGTTCAGATCGCTGACGAGATAAAAAATTTAAAAGATAGCGGTCAGGGCCTTTGTGTAGGTATGATTCCATCATGGTCTGGTGTAACTGAGAAGACCTCATTCATGATTGCTGATATCAGGACTCGAATCTACGTGCCATATAAGGGCCGACCCGAAATCCGTGTTAGACCACGCCGATTAGCTATTTCTCGCGTAATCCTTGAATATATTTTGAAAGTATAATTTATATGTTCATCTAATTGGACATGACTTGCTGTTTCCAGCTGCAATATATCTATTATAGAGGTCAACGTGTAAAAGACATTCGGAAGTGCTCTGTTTGTTTTGTTCTTAAGTGTTATTTGACATAAAAGTTATAATTTTGTGTTACATCAGCCGTGTTTTATCTCATTCTATGCTACAGCTCCGGATGTTTTGTATATTTCTATACATACACATCTGTTAAGTGTGAATTCCTCTTGCACGCTTGTGTGTGTGTGCTTTATGTCATACGTATCTTCTGATAGTTTGTTTATGGAAGGACATTCTGTGGAATGTTGTGGACTGGATAGTAGTAAAAAAACATAGTAAAAACTTTTAAATGCATACTTTTCTTAAACCATTCGTATCAAAAAGTAAAAAAATAATAATGTTGTTTATGTATGACTAAAAAGAAAAGCATAGAGTGAGCTCTCATATACAGTCACTTTATAAATACTTGAATTGGCGCGCCCCATGCTTCTTTTCAGTCATGCATAAACAACAACATTTTTTACTTTTCAGTATGATTTGTTTAAGAAAAGTATGTCTTTAACACGTTTTATTATTATTTTTTCGAGTTATTTCGGTGGCCGTGTGACCCAAATCCTAAAGTGTTCTGTAACCAGTCAAAACACAACATCGTTGCAGGCTAGTATTTATTTTAGGATAAAGAAGTCAGCACTAAAAAGATATTTAAACAAATATGCTTTTAAAATATATAAATATATGAAAATAACAATAGAATATTATATTGTCAGTTGTCACCCGACTCAAGTCGCTGTCTAAAATTTCATCATTGTATGACGTTGGGAAATGAGTTAAATTAAAGTTGCAAGATTTGAGAACACCACGAACCATTGTGAACTAGAGAAAAGAATGTAAAAATGTTTAATTCAATAGCCCCTGCAACATAATACAAGGGTTTTGTGAAAGTACGCAAGTGCACTTTTTATCTAGGGTGACTTGCACAATATCTTATATAGATATCTGATATAGATAATCCATATACATAGTATTGTTCTTGCTATTTGTGTTAGAATGGTGTTCCACAGGTCATTTTCTGTAAATGCGAGTGTACATCGCTACTTACAAACCAAACCAAAAAACGTTACATCATTGGTTAAATCAATTACTTATTTAATTTAACAGTTCCTAGGAAAAACTAAACAGTCCTAAAATTTATATAGGTATATATCGCAATTTCTATGAACCATTCAATTGAATAATTAGTATTAGATAGATAGATTGTTTGCTTGATTAGAAGATAAACATCAGAGGCATTTTGTCCATTTTATGAAAACCAGACTCATCCGTGTTTTTCTGTTAGCCAGTGATTTCGCCAGTCCTCCCCCTGTCGGCCCCAAATCCTCGGGAGTACCCAGAACTTATAATAAAATTTTACACTAAAGAATAGATAGAAACAGTGCAAAACTCATTACACCCTCCCAATTTTGACTTTACACCCCCGAAACTAAGAATCCTGGCAGATACCCTGCTATTACTATTAGCCAGTGATTCTGCTAGACCCCCTTGTGTGGGGTATTTACCCCCAAATTATGGAAAACGCCCCCCCAACTTAAAAATTTTTGCTGTGAAAAATCGATAGAAACCATACAAAACTTAACTTACTTTTTGACTTTATACTCCCCCAAACTGAAAACCCTGGCGGAAACCCTGCTATTAGCCTTATGAATTGTACTAATTTTGCAATATGACAAGTTCACATTCATGACCTGAGGCAAAGGTATCAGAAGGCCAAATATAAATTGAAATTCAAAATGAACAAGATCCCCAATAATAATAATAAAATAAATGAAAGTTTTGCCAAGAATTGTCGAAACCTGGACATTAAACGACAGACATTTTCATTGACACTGTTGAATCTATACAACTAAACTACATTTATACTCTTTTGCAGTTTCGAGAAAGAAGAAACTGAAGTCAAGTTCTTATTCTATTCAACGACATTGTTGAATACTGTTGCACCACTGTTTTCCCCCTCTCTTTCAGTTGGGAAAATTCCCCCAAGGGAGAAGATAACGTCTTGGGTATCCATGTCCTGGCTTTTTTTTCTGTAGTTTCAAACATTCACAAACACACATAACACAACATGAGCGAAACAATATCCAGAAGCAAACTAAGAAAGCTACCTGAATCCTTTGATATTGAACATGCAACACTCGGAGTAAATACACTTTGTGATCTTACATAGGAAAGAAAATTCCCTCGTGGCTTTAAAGCCACTTTTCCTTTATCTAGGCTTTCTGTTGGAAACTGCTATTTCTTGGAATACTGTATTGTGTTTTTCTTTCCTTAGCGAATAGTAACATTGTTATTTCGACTTTCCTTTTTGTGTGTGTGTGTGATACATGTATAGAGTTTACTATACAAGAAAGGGTTTTGTATAAAAACTTACTTTCGGGATAGATATACCTCTCATGAAAATAAGAAAGAAATCGCGAATAACAGGAATATGTCAATAGAATCGCTTCGCTTTATTTAAAACAAGCAGGAATTACAGTAGAACCGCGGTAATCCGACCTCCGATGGTTCGACTCCTCGCATAATCCGACTACGACGGATAAGGGGCAGGACGCTTTGACATATACAATTCACACGAGATGTTGGAATTTTGTAAGTCAAGGAAGCCTTCTAGATGCTCCCATTCGATTAATCCAATTCTGTTGTACCAGCCCAGTGCGAGTTTCATCAAAAGTAGACGCATTCTCTGAATGGACATTATAACAAGTAGAGTCTGCAACTTGACGGGGCCCCTTACCCACGCTTCCAATTATCACAGAAATGAACGAGTACTATTGTGTTCTTGCACAGATGACGACGACACGTCGAACTTCTCTCGTGGCCACCCAGTTCACCAGATCTCACCACCCTCTTTCTCCTTTCGGGTTCGTTAGACAATGTCTCCATTGGACATGAATAACACATCAGAAACTTGTAGCTCTTCCTAATAGCCTCAGTTAAACTCCTGTAACGTAATAAATAACTATTTTCTAATTATAAAAACGCAGCATTCTTTTGTGAATACCCTTTATTTAAGAAAAGACACCTTGGATTCTTACTTAGAATAAAAGGACGCTGAGTATCGAAGTCAATTTCGTAAATATGAAATATTCAACTACAAATCGAAAGCTGAAAATGCGCATATCAAATGGTCATAAAATACATAATAATATTGAAATTTCTTGGTTGACAGAATATTCCAGATCTAGAACACAACTGCTCCCTTGGTACAGTTATCTGATTCTATTTGAATTGTAGATAGCTTTTACTGTTTCCAGGTAAATTGAATTTAAAGGCATTCATGTCACCTCGTACAGCGAAAACGACATAGAAAATTAATAAACGCGTGTATTCAATTAAAAGTTATTGGTTAAAAAAGGCAAATACTTATTTAGAGTTTCCTAATGATGTAATGCAGTTATAATGCCCGACGGTAATACGGTAGTTCAGTGATTTTTTTTTGTTGAAATATTCCAATCGGTGATTTTAGAAATTAGCTATTCATCTGACTGCATTTTTCCGCTTTCTTGCTCTGAAATTTAAATGCACAGCACTCACCACCACCCACAGAGAGATAGGGAGAGAGAAAGAAAGGAAGGACGAGAAAGCAAGAATGATAGAGAGATAAAGAAAGAAGAAGGAAGTAGAAAAAGAAAGAAATGAACAGAAAGAAAGCAAGAGAGGAAAAGAAAGATGTAAAGAAAGAGAAAGAAAAAATGAAGAAGGAAAGGGAAAGAGATATAAAGAAAAGGAAAAAAGAAAGAAAGAAAATAATGAAAGTGAAAGAAAGAAAGAATAAAAGAGATAAAAAGAAAGAAAGAGAAAGGAAAAAAGAAAGAGAAAGGAAGGCAGAAAGAGAAATAAAAGCGGAATAAAGAGAAAGAGAAATAAGGAAAGGAAGGAGAGAAGAAACCGAAAAGGAAGGAACAAAGAAAGAAGAAACAAAGAAAAGAAAATAAGCGAAAGAAAGCGAAAAAAGGAAAGGTAGAACGAGAAAGGAAGAAGGAGAAAGAAAGACAAAAAATACTGGAAAAGAAAGAACGAGGAAGAAGAAAAGAAAGAATGATATAGGAAGATGAAGAAAAGAAGAAAGAAAGAGGAAGGAAGGAACAAGGAGAGAAATATAAAGAAAGGAAAAAGCGAAAGAAAGAACTGAAAAGAAAGGAAGAAGAGAAAAGAAATAAAGAAAAGGAGCTAAAGAATAAAGGCAAGAGATATTAAAGAAATTAAAGGAAGAAAGAGAAAGAATGAAAGAAAGACAAACAGGTAGAGATGAAGTGAAAAAAGAAAAGAGGAAGGAATGAAAGAAATGTAAAAGAGAAAGAAAGAGAGAAAATGGAAAAGAAAGAAGGAAAGGGAGAACAAGAAAGAAGAAAAAGAAGAACGAGAAAGAGGAAGAGAGAAAAGGAAAAGAGATTGAAAGAAGGAAAGACAAAGAAAGAAAGAAGGAAAAAGCAAGAACGAAATAGAAAGAAAGGAACAAAGAGGAAATGAAAGATATTAAGAGGAAGAAAACGAACGAACGAGAAAAGAAAGAAATAGAGATGATGTAGACCTGCATATATTTATTTTCAGTGTATGACACCATTATCCCCAGCCACGTAGCACCAGACAAAATGAGATCAGTTTGTCGTGCATCTACTACAGATTTAGATAAAACATCCATGATAATATATTGTATATATGATTGTCTATCATATTGAACATGTGAACAGGAAACAAGATACATATGATTGAAAGTCTCTGGCGGAAGTTGAATTCTTTCCACATTGACACGCCTTCCATTGACACATTTCAACATTACGGTTCTTTAAACTAGCTGTTGTCTACATACCAATAGCTAGTATAAAGAACCGTAACGATAGAATATTTTAATCTGCTTTGCTACGCAAAATGTACACTAGGGTTCAGAGGAAGTGATCCATAGGAAGCTTTTGTGATTCAAAAAAGTGCAAGAGTTTGGCAACGCCGATTCAGCATTGGACGCAGATTGAAAATGAATATTTCATACGTTCAACTTGTCACAAAGGTTTCGGTGATGTTAGATTGTCCATTTTATTTGAAAGGAAGGGAGTGGGGAGTAAAATCATTTCCTCCGGCCAACTTTTGTGAATCGGAGTTGACATCAAAATTAATTATATGAAATAGAAATTCAATTTCTGCTTGGTTGTAGAGTTAAGAAGAGCTGAAACAGGTCACCGGGTCAAGTATCGGACCGGTTCATCAAGTCAGGTTTTGGACCGGATCACCGAAAGTATCCTGGTTTCAGCTCTGGTATTAATATATCCCGAAGGACCATGGACAAGGTGATCCGATGGTAGTTTGCCATTGCTTTCCATCAGATGAAGATGATGTCTTAAGGACAGGACCTACGGTTTAACGTGGGCTCTGAATCACTGTGTCCTCGCCGTAAATCGAACCCGGGATCATTAATAGGGAGCTATAATTTCAAAATTGGAAGTTACCTCAAACGTACAGCTGAATGAAGTTTATTTTCTCTTACAAGGAACACTCGCCAGATGTCAGAGCCCGATTTTGATGAAAATTCGAATGTAGGTACAGTACCTAGGTAAACCTTCACACCTTTACTTGCTCTCAACGTTCCATCTTTCTGGTGTCCCCCTGTTGTTATTTGCTTACTACAGCACCTTTAATTTTGGCTGTGAAAGTTTACCTAAGTACTGTACCCACATACGAATTTTCATCAAAACCGGGCGAGTGTTCCTTGTTAGAAGGCCTCAGAGCATACATCCTGTATTTTTAATTCATATTTTTAAAAGTTCTGGACAACCAACAATGATATTTCGTAAGGCGTTCCCAATAATACTGATGAATGCTTTTTCAAATGAACTAACAATTTGAAGCGCTTATTGTTATAAATGCGAAACTTGAGAGCCTGTCATAATGACATCCGCCGTTGCGGACATTAAAATTTCTCAATCAAAATATCAAGTCGTTCATTTCGGACACACATTTCGTATTTCCGGGGCTGCTTCCCGAAATTTTATTGTTGCTTGTCATTTGTCTAGTGTATTGTTGCCTCTCAAAAGCGAAAGTCAATACATTTTTCCATGTTAGAGTGTATTGAACAGGGTTTCTGCCAGGATATCCATTTGAGAGGGGGATTGTAAAGCCAAAACTACGGGGGGAAGGAGATTAGCAGGATTTAAATAGAACTTTGCTGAATTTCTCTAGATTTTTTAATAGTAAAATTTTTAGACCTAGGGCTTTGTGTTCAAGAATTTGGCGGAGTGACAACCCTGCTCGATTGGGGGGTCTGGCAAAATCCCTGGTGTCGAAAGACGTTTCGGTAGCCTAGGAAGGAAATTAAATGAAAAAAATGTTGACTTGACTGAGGTTAAAACCAGGGTAGTCTCGGTTGGTAGCATATTTGCTTAAACCAGGGTTTCTCAACCTTTTCCACCTTGCGACCCCCTTTTATCATGTCTTCTAACCGCCCCCCCCCCCCTTTACCATGTCTTCTAATCGGTGACCCACGATTAATTTATTTAATGTAATATTTGCTTTTCATTTCAAAACAGGACAGTTGATTTGCTGTATTTGATAATAAATATCTTAATTATATTATCCAAAAACTGTTCAACAAATGACTTTACACGTATCTTTAACAATTATGAAAACAGTAAAGCAAAATAATAAAAAAATCTGTCTTTGAAATTTATTAGCTTAAACCTGCAAAACCTATTTAAATTTATTTTTCACCTCCCCTCGCGAACCCCTTGAACACAGCTTGCGACCCATTTGGGGACTGAGGGTCGCGACCCCCATGTTGAGAAACCTTGGCGTAAACAAACGAGTATAAAGAACAGAAAATTCCTGACTTGTCTCACCATATATTCAAATAATAATAATAATAATAATAATAATAATAATAATAATAATAATAATAATAATAATAATAATAATAATAATAATAATAATAATAATAATAATAATAACAATAAATTCAATTCAAAACTGATTGAGTTAGAGTTTAATAGAACACATTCTAAACAAGTATTATACAAGACGTGTTTTGAAAGTAATTTTGAAGAAACTAAATTCTGAAGAAGCGTTGGGAAAGACAAGATAGTCTTTCTTATACATTAATTACAATTTTTCAACACATCACGAAGAAAACTCAGAGATCAGTATAAAAAAAAAACTTGGATATTTTGACAGTGTTTCAGAATGTTATTATACTTAAATATAAAGTAATATTCGCACATTGTTGTCTGTTTTGTATTGTTGAGAAAATACTAATACACAAGGAATTTCAAAATAACTTCGAAAAACCTCTAGGCCCACGATTTCCACCCCAACACATTCATTGTGATATATGGAAACCTTTGATGTGAATGTTTCACATAAATTTGTACGGTCTCCATCAGTTAAACCACTGAGGATCCAGAAACAAAAAGGGAGGGGGAGGAGTGAAAAACAGTAACTTTTCTGGATGTTTGTGGCTATTTTCTCGAAAAGCACGCACTCCATCACCACATATATGTGGTATCAAAAGAAAATTTATCATCTGAAGGTTTCACATAAAACACACACACACACACACGCCTGTAGTAAAAGAATGGGGTTGTCGAAGGTTAGTTTGTGACGAAATAGTTTTGGCATGCGATGGGACGTCAGTGCACGACCACAGCAAAATGTTTTTCTGTCCTTTCATGTCTTGTGGTGTTTCTTGATCAGTAGTAGATCTGATCAGGGACGTACACAGAAGGGGGAAGGGGTTACTGGGGGTCCAGACCCCCCTAATTTTTTTGGTGAAACTAGTATAATTTTTGGCAATCCATTTTACGTGAATTTCACAGTCAGACAAATCTCGGACCACCCTCAAAGACGCTGGACTCCCCCCCCCCCGAAACCAACTTCTGTACGTGACTGGATCTGGTAATGAAATATTCAGTAACTTGCTAGTGTGCATTAAAATATCTTCATATTATTTTATTGCTTATGTCAGCGGTAATACAATTTGAATGGAAACAAAGCTTCAGTATCACAAATTCGGAATCTTAATAACGGAACCATTAATTCATAATATATACTTCCTGGTATAAGTAAATAAAACTAATGAATCTTCTGTACATTCTACGACAATTGCTATTTATATTCATCAGTTTTTAACTTGATTCTCTGGCCTTAATGAAGAAATGATACAAAGCAACATTTTATTTCGTCATTATCATATTTTTAAATATATTAACATGGTCACAGAACATGCGTGTAGCGTCAATGACAGGACAGAGCACAACCTGTATTCTAAATAATCATATACTGTGATGTCCTTGTTGCACAATGCATATACGTAAAATAACTTAAGCCAGGATAGTTTTTATAACTTTGTAGATGTATTTATGCCTAAACTTTGGACATTAACTAATTTTTATAAAGAAATGAGCTCATTCCCATTCTAGACTGCAAGAAAGCGAAACTAACACAGTAATGAGAATTTTAAGGCGACATGATTTATTATACTTTTATTTTTCTCGTTGCTATTGCAACACGCCAGGTTTCCGCTAGATTTACTAGAACAAGCAGATTAGATGAATTAGACCTATTTTTGTTCCAATAGCCGTCTTTCACAAACTAATACATTTGAAAGAATGGGGAGAATATCTGCCAGGATCTTACTTGAGGTATCATCCTGACATTCGTCTCATAAGACTGAGGTAATCCCTGGTTCGAACTCATGTGCCTCTTCATTACCGATCAGACCTGACTCGAAGAAAGGTGAACTTGTAAAGGTAAAAAAAGGGTAAAGGCAAAACAAGTCGCCATTGTTTTTAACGAATTTCAATAAACAATGAATTTCATCGCCTTCTGTCTACTCCAGTGCTGGATTGAGCTATTTGCGGGTCCTGGGTTATTGACTCCTGCCCTGGGCTAAAAATTCTCTAAGGACCCCTTTTACCTATATCCTGTAGCCGTAAAAGTAACTCATTTATCTTTGGCGGAGGCCCCCCTTAGATCCCCCTTAATCCGGCTCTGGTCTACTCTATATTGACATTAAAAGTGAAAGGGGAAAGTGGGGATGTTTGAAGGAAGAAAAGAAACTCGAATCAGTGCGTACGTTAGTGATTACAGGGATTTATGCTATTCGCCATGTTGTTTGCAATCCCGCCAATCTAATCAGCCCTTTGGGTTGCAGAGGTGTGCAGGGGTTGATTTTCGCGAGATCGCAGAAATAAGGAAGCGTCCCACGTTGGAACTACGATTATGGTAACAAGTTTAACAAAATTTGCTGTAGTCGTTTTCAGTATATTTGCCACTGTTGTTATTGCGATTATTATTGTCATAATTTATTCTTTCAGTTGCTATTCCTTTAATCAATGATAAAGTTTGGGCCCTGTCACACAAATTATTATTTTAAAAATACAGTTTGAATATTCCTAAGTCGATCCTTATATTTGGTATATAAATTTAACGTGGGCGTTTGTTCATGGAAATAAGTTTCCGGAAGTAGTGATAGCAGTAGTAGTGGTAAGTAGTGTTGTTGTAGACAACTATTGTATACTCAAAATATCATTTTTTTTTTTTTTTTTACTATTAACAACTGGGAACAAACTGCGTTTAAGTAACAAGGTTCTGCATCATGCTCTCTGTTGCCAACACTTGGTACTGTCCTCGATATTCCACAAGACCATAATAATTCATGAAGATTAGGAATCCATATTGCAAAGATGAGATTTAATATCATTTTCTGATCGTAATTATAATCAATTTTGTGGTCTTAGTACTGGAAATAACTCAATTACGATCTATAGACTGTTTTTTTTTTTTTGCCGTTTTGCTTTAATAAAACTATTTTGACGTCACGACCATCAAATTTACCTCCATTTTGAGGAGTAAGCAAGTATCATAAGAAGATGGGCGATATATTAATTCCCAAAACTTTCAAGTATTGTAAATTATAAAGATATGTTTAAAAATTTTAATCAACCAATTAGTTTTAAACATTATATTAAGAACTGAGTCACTGCCGCTCCCTGTGTAGTGTTTAATTAAAGCGCCCTGACGTGATGTTTATTTTTTTATTTTTAAATGTTGGTCAAGGTTGCCTTTTTCCGTTTTCATTATCAACATGAAGCAGCATAGGCAAAATGCCAAATTGCTTAAATGAAATGTTACACCATATACATTGTGTCCAACATTCTTTATATGACATTTTGTTATGTGATTAAGTGATAACGTAATAACGAATAGATTATTTATTAATAAAGAAAAAAGTAATTTTGTAAAGGAAGTGTACGAAAATCTACCTACAGAACGAGGTCCGGATACTCCCAATCCACTGTTGCAAGAAAAGATCGGCGTATTCACAGGATGGCCGTGGCAGATCAGAGCCCCAGTGAGAACAGGTGACACCACAATACAAACTGTTCTGTACTATCTACTGAAGACTGGAGATGGGGCTTCAGGCGAAGCATCCTGTAGGATGTTTACCGCTCATTCCCGCCCAGCATCAAATTAATCAGTAGTGTAGCGCTCGTGCTCAGTGGTGGGCATGATGAAACTCTGTACTCTTGACGTACAAAATCCGTTTCTGTCTCGGTACTAACGATGGACGTACAGATATTAGGATTTAGGAGTAGGCGTGCTGCGCGTCTGGTACCAACCTGTATCCATAATCGACATAACTGTCCGATCACTGACACTATGATATGGGATAAATTTTCGAACGATAGATAACAGGACTAGCCTTGTTGTTCCGAATACCATGACGTTTACATCAGAATAATGATCAAACCCATTGTGCTCCTATGGATGAACCGTACTGATGGAGCTGTTTGAACACGATAATTCTAGACCCCATACCTCATCTGCGACTCAACGTGTTATCTTGGCCGGCACGATTACAAGATCTTTCTCCCATAGAGACATGATTGGATGCCATTTCTGGCTTCATCCGTAACCAGCAACGACCATTTCGGATCTGACCGTCCAATAGCAGCATTCGTAGAACTCATCACACAGAATGACATTAGACACCTCTAAGATGAGGATGCATAGGGATCCTGCATTCAACATTTAGTTGACTATAGCGGTTACTAAGGAACCCGACATTCCATTTTCAGATGACACTGCGCGCGCATACAATAAGTTATACATCTTGTAGAGTACTCTGCTGTCCCAGTTTCATTAATCTAGCATAACTCACTGATGTTGGAATGTCATTTTCCGCTAGTATACATTTATAATAATCAGATAATATGTCCAATGTCCCGATTTGTATTGCTAGAGTTCGCAAATAACTGGATTAGTACTGGAGACGCGTCGTAAATTCTGGTTCTGCTGATCCTGAAAGGTTTTCCAGGGTTTTGCTTTATTCACATGAGTTGAATGCCGGAATTGTACGTGTAATAGCTTACCACGCACCCTTCCCCCGCAGACAGAGTAAAAATGTTAAGGAGAAAAACATCGTCTGTAAAATACAGGAATAAACAGTTTGATTTGATAATGACTACATCAAGTCCTTCTTATTATCTACGCTTTATTTATGCTTATACAAGCATTTATTACTTTAGAAACAGGAGATTTATTTTAGTCAGTCGAAAGTTTAGTGAGGGTTGAGGACGTTCTGTTTAGCTTTTACTTTTAGAAGCAGAGAGAGGGTAAAGATCAAACAAACGTACTGTTTTTTTTAAAGGAACGAAGACAAAATGTTTTGAATATGTCTGAAATTACGATTGGAAGTAGTTTTTCAATGAATGTAAATTCGATAGCACTGCACATTTTAACATTAACTCTTACACAGCTCGAGAGCGAAGAAATCATTTAATTTCAACACAGAACTCATTTAGTGATTTTTATAAATTTTTAACTGTTAATTTATGCACAATACAATGTAGACTATTATATATCATATTAATTTTGTGTGTGTGTGTGTGTGTGTGTGAGAGAGAGAGAGAGAGAGAG
The DNA here is from genome assembly GCA_022664845.1 of Lepisma saccharinum. Taxonomy (NCBI): domain Eukaryota; kingdom Metazoa; phylum Arthropoda; class Insecta; order Zygentoma; family Lepismatidae; genus Lepisma; species Lepisma saccharinum. The sequence continues at coordinate 20,925 of JAGDQP010019669.1, read as the reverse complement.
AGAGAGAGAGAGAAAGAGAGAGAGCGTATGTATTCAAATTCCGGAGCAGAATGATATAATATATTTCTCAATTTCCTCTCAACTAATCCGGCAATTTCTCGCAGAAGCATTTGCTTCTCATGGTCGAAAACCGTAGGGGACATAGTTCGCTATGTATAGGTAGACATAGTCCCACAGTGATTATGAGATCTGATGCATTTACCAGGCTCTGGGTTCGAAACCCAACTGCGGCAGGGAAGTTTGGGGATTTTAAAAAAACTTAAAACGTTACAAATCAGGACGGGCCAAATTTATTATTTACTAAAAGTCTCCCCCCCACAAAAAAAAACAACTCAAGTGTGTCATTTTTTTAATAGACAGCAGCTACTAGCAAAGATACCAGTTATGCGCACGAATACAATTAATTAAACCAAAGAGGTATTTGGATGAGAAATAATTAATTGTCAGAAGACACAGGATGTCTCCCTGACCTTAACCTGTACTTGTACTCAAAAGAACAACTAATAGCAAAGTCGTCAACACGTTTCTTTAACATTCTGGTCGCATGATATAAGCATTGAATTAATTCTACGGTATTGAGATAGTCATGTGTTAACCTCGCAAATAGATGGGACAAAAGCTGGCACACACTACTTACCCTAGATATTCTTAGAGGCTGTCCAACATCGGCCCCTCCATGCATTCGGAACCCCCACGGGGATCCCCCATCAAGGGTCACCTCCCGCGTGCTCATGTCTCCAAAATTACATTATTCACACATCATGTTCTATACACCACATGATACAAAATATATATTTTTTTAACAATAACACTTCAACACCAAGAACGTGTGGGAAACACTTAATAACATCTCATCTCGGCACATGCACCCAAAAGTCCCGACCGACAAACGATCCTAACCAACCAATTCTCAGTCGCAATGTTAACTTACTACGTTTAGAAATCATACGAGAGGAAACACGCTCGATACGCCGCCTCGTGGCAGGAACTAGTACTACTAGGAATCTGAGCCAAAAACACGGTTTGATCTCCCGTTCTCTGTACTCATCGATACGGGACTGACACGAGTTTCTTGGGCTGCGCGCCGGCCGCGCTTCGCCTCATCTACGATCAATACTAGTAGAACTATGAGAGAGAGAGAGAAAGAGAGAGGCGCCTTGTCCTAACTACTGAACTCCGCAACAACTGACAAACGCAAAGCGCATTTCGTAGCAGAGAGAAAAAAAGTCTACTGCAGAAAGCGCAGTCACTCACCAGAAGATGTTCAACGAAACGAAGTTACTTTAGAAAGTATCTTCTTTGCTTGTTTTTCTTTTTTTTTTCCTGCTGGAATTTCGGAACGAAAAATTTTTGGAAATCAATATTCCGTTCTCGCGTTGCCATTTCCACTGCGAAAACAGGGCAACCAAAATATGACACGCACATGACCCTTGGAAAATAATTTTGTGCCCTTTAAACTTAAAAGAACACTAATATTGTAAATTTCATCCAAATTTTAATGCAAACGATAATAGTATAAATAGTAATGCTGAACCAGCATTCAAAATTTGTTTTCTTCTGACCCCACGAATGTTGAGAACATATTAATTTTGTATGATCGCAACGTTAGCGCCTGAACTAAACCTTAATGCACCATCCCCACCTTAACCGCGGAATCCTTACTCAGGCGGCTGTGCTGGTAGCAAAGTTGAATTGAAATCACTTTCGGAGACGTGGTCCAAAACTTGACCCGAATAACCCGGACTTCAGCTATAACATTACAAACACTTGTCATTATTTGGAGTCCCCCACTTACAATGAGTTGTACCCGTGGGTGAGTGGTAACGCTCGTTGCTTTATAATTAAGACGTGACGGGTTCGATTCCCGAGAGGACACCAGTTGTTCGAAGTCGACGTTAAACTGTAGGTCCCGTACTTAAAACGTCATCTTCATCCGATGGAAGACAATAGCAAAGCGCCATAACTTCACCTTGCCCGGGGACGGTGACCTTCGGGTCAGGACCTGCCTTTGAGCAGAAGACCCATCATCATCCACTTACACAGGTCTCCTGCTTCATGTGATAGTCTTAAACGTTTCGTGGCATCACTAATACGACCAAACTTTTCCTTTTCTTGGAAAGCTTTTTCGAAGGCATATTTCCCCCTTGTGAACTCCCCCCCCCCCCCCGCCCCAACACACAGTACAAATGATTTCAATATCTCATTAGAAAGTACTTCGTTTGTTCCGGTGCCAAGAAATTATTGATTCAAATTGGGGAGGGGGGGAGCAAGTTCACCCAGCCCCCCACTACACGCTACATACGATTTATAATTAGACAGAACTTCGTTTCCAGATTACTTCGTTACCGAGGGGTCGTGGCTCAGTGGTAGAGCGTTGGCCTAGCATTGGTGAAGGGATGACTCTAGTAAAGGTATGAGAATCACAGTCGCCATCTTGAAAGCCGCCACTTTGAATTCAACTCGAGGATGTTAAATAGGAAGAAGTCTTGTAACATATTATTTTAGACTCGCTTGTTCTCAGAAATTCAAATATAAAGACATTTCACACCTACGTTTAATTGTATAGAAGATAGGGATTCTTAAAATTTGCAATGTGGCATTCTATATGTGCTTAATGTGGTAAATTTCAAAATGTGAATGCAATTAAATTTGGTAAGGATATTTTGACATCAATTTGCAATTATTTTTTTTTGCGAAAGTTAGACGGCGTCTTTCATTGGTTGCTCTCATTATCGCAAGTTCTTATGTCTGATACACTTTTTTGAATTTAAATGTTTCCATACGTAAATATTGTATATGATGCAAATGTATGTTATCCGCGTTATATATGTTATACAATCTATTTGGTTTGTGAAATCGTTTTCTGTATATCTATTTACTAATAATCAATTTCAGAATCCCTATCTTCTAAACAAATAAACGTAGGTGGGAAATGTCTTCAAATTTGAATTTCTGAGCACAAGCTAGCCTAAAATGATATGTCACACGACCCACTCCCTATTTAAAATTCTCCAACTGAATCCAAGATGGCGACCGTGATTCTCTTACCATTACCAGATTCATTCCTTCACCTATTAATAGTAATTACTCAAAGATTGGATCATATTTCCACAGCTGCTTTATCACGACAAGTGTCTTCGTACGTATTCTTTACAATATACGAATAAGCACAAATCGATATTTACAAAAAAAAATAATCCTGTTCAACATTTTCAAAAAGGTTGGTCTATGGATGTCATTTTCGTGCATAACAGGCAATGCCGAATTTAAGGGAGTCAAAAGGGGGCAAGTGTCCCGGGAGGCATGTTTAACGGGCAGCAAACAACTATAAATAAAAAATATAAGCTCCTAAAAAAAAAGGAAGTAAAATTAACTATTAAATTGAAATTGAATTAAAAGTGTTCAAAATTTCAATACCTGCACGCTAAGACATTTTTTTTTTATGTTATTCCATACAACCTACCTTCATATTTAAAATTCAAAACCGCGATTCAAATCAGATAGGCAGGTCTACTGCCTTACTGGAGTTACTAATAGCGATGCCACGTCAGATTCCAGAGAAGATAACAAAAGTACACTATGTCATGCAAGACAATGTTGTGGCCGTCGCGTCGGCCGATCGTGTTGTTTGGCTAAAAAAAACGATGGAGAGGGCGGCAAAATGGAGGTGGAAACGGCGGCAAAATTTAACTTTGCCCCCCCCCCTCCATAGGAAAATTTCTAGATCCGTCACTGATTACAGGTTAAAACCTAGTGAGAAAAACATATTTCATGTAAATATCGGCTCATCAGTTGGGAATGTTCCCTTGTTAGTGTGGGTGTTCCCGTCTCCGAGCACCTCGGTTATTGAGTTGCCAACTTTTTTTTTTAAATAAATAAGCTCTCCAAATAGGTTCCGTACTGTTGGACGTATGCGAATCAAACTTGGCATAAACATTCTTCGACAGGTCGTAGAGCAGTCCGGGTCAGGTACTGTGGCCCAGTAGTCAGTGTTGCCAACCCATTTCAAAAATTCAGTTTTTCAAATTGCTTTCATATCTTCGGCTCACTGCGTCTTGAAATTATATCAAGGGAACCTCGCATCCTTCGCGATTGTTAGTAGTCTCAGAGCCCAGTTGTTAAAATTTAGAGAAATACCGTACACTAGATATTTCTTCCATACAATGAAGAGCTTTTGTGACTATAGTGCCTCTAGCGGTATTATTCTAAAACAGCACTCAAGGGCGTGGACTACCATCAGCTTTATAGATCGAACTCTGACCTCCGGCCTAGTAATTTGAACTTCTTTATGTCTTTTGGCTCAGACATGGGGTAGGAAACAGGAAGAAAGTCGTCCAGGGCCTAGTTTGAAGGTACCATCCCGGCATTTCGATGACGAGAGTGCGAAACTTCGAAACTCGTAAGAACAAAACTTTTCAGAAGAGGGATAAAGCTACTTTTCTTTCAATTTTTTTCTTCTCAAGATTTACTTGAAATGATAAGTACGTATAATCAGATTTTTATTACTTATTTATTAAAATATATATATATTTTTTACCCTTGAGATCGGAGTTTTTCGCTAAAGAATGGAAACATGAGGTTTAGAACAGAACTGAAACGGGTCACCGGGTCAAGTTTTGAACCGGGTCACCGGAGCTAGACTCGGACTTGGTGACCCGATTTAGACCCCGTAATACGGAGGACAAAGCAGAGTTTTTTTAAATTAATTCATTGCGTTTGAATAGTGTACCTTTGCTCCAGAAAAAAGAAACGACACCGAAATTTCCAGTTAATTATTTCCCAGATCGGGTCAAGGTTGGACCGGGTCAAAGGGTCACCTATGTTCGGGTCAGGCCGGGTCACCCAAAAGGTCTGATTTAGAAATGTATCCTTTTAGATATTTTACGATATCCGATACTTTGGTACAGTAACAGAATCGAGTAGAATGAATTAGTATAGACAATAAATAATGGATATACGAAGATTTACACTTTTGTTATTGATTTACCTAGGGTAACAGCGGACTCCTTCCATAGTTTGAGAGTTGATAAGTAGGTTCACGCGCATTTTTTCTGGCTCCACGAGTCCAACACTTTTATTTTACTGACACAAAGATGACAAATTAATTCAGATCCGTTTACTCAAATCGATAAGCTTGGGAAACCAGTGTTTG
>JAGDQP010019669.1:0-15373 GCA_022664845.1 Lepisma saccharinum | reverse complement strand
CTCTCCAGTGACTGTCTGGCCGGGCTGAACAAATTCTTTGTGGATAATTCCTTTTGAATCGTAAAAACAAATCAGCATCACCTTAACTTTTGACTTCACCAAGCGACTTTTTTTGGGTGGTCCTTCATCCGGCGCTCTCCATTCAGCACTTTGCCGCTTTGTTTCGGGCTCATATTCAAAACACCACGTCTCGTCACCAGTTACAATCGATTTCAAGAAGTTTCGATCCTGCCGAGCACTTTTAACAATGTCTTTGCAATGCGCAATTCGATCAACTTTTTGGTCTTCGGTGAGTTTGTGTGGTACAAACCGCGAATTAACCTTCTTAAGGCCCAAAACTTCGGTCAAAATGCGGTATGCGGTTGTTTGAGGAATGCCTAATTCCATTTCAATAACTTTCACCGACGCTTTTTTGTTATGTTTGATGAATTCACGCACTTTTTCGATGTTTTCTTCCGATAATCCGGTTCTGGGACGGCCTGATCTTTCGTCATCATCCAGCGTCTCTCTACCCGATTTGAATCGCCTGAACCACTCGTAAACTTGCGTACGGGATAGACACTCATCACCATATGCATTTTGTAGCATTTGGTGCGTTTCAGTAAAAGGTTTACCCAGTTTAACACAAAACTCAATTGCAGCTCGTTGTTTGAAACTCATTTTCCGACCGATGTACACAACACACTGACAGTTGAAACGCAATAACTTTGTTGCCGTGCATCCAAATGTCATGACATTTATACCAGTTGTCAATGAGGGACTACGCCATCTACCGGTAAAATATTACAACAGATGGCACTAGTGGTACTATTTGTTTTCAAAAGTTCGGTTTCTTTCGGAATGGAGGGTGTATATATATATATATATATATATATATGTGTGTGTGTGTGTGTGTGTGTGTGTGTCCTGGTATTTCAAAGGGGAAAGAGGAAGAACTGTTTTTCTGAATTTTCGAAGGATGGTGCTAGTGTATTTTAAGTGGAGCAACCAAGCCACTTAGTGGTGCTAGTGGATATTTTCGTTGGCATTCTAATCAGGAGCGGATCTAGGAGTTTCGTGGCCGAGAGGGCAGCAGGTCTGACGAATAGACCGGGGACCTTCTCGATATTTTTCTCTAAAATTAAATTTTTAAGTATAAATTTATCATATACCCGTGCTTATTGCTAAGTTTTATCACAGAATATGAACGCGTTATCCCCAAAAGTTAATATTTCTAGACAAGTTAGATTGATCCGCAAACAAACCGAAGCTTTCTCTGAGCTAAGTTGTTGAAATAATGCTATAAAAAATAAAATATTTTTCCTTCAGGCGTGCGCCACCCATGCTCCGTCTCTGGATGCGCCACTGATTCCAATAGATATCTTCACTGGAAAAGCAAACAGTGAGAAATATAAGAACATTTACGATGTGTAGAACATTCAAAATCAGAAACAACATCTGCACTACCTAAATACTGCTAACTCTACTTCTTAAACTAAATATCTAGGCGTTCAATTTCTCTGATCGTGGGAGCTTACATTGCTCTCGAAATGTCAGAAAATGAAAACACGTGCTTTACAAATTAGAAGACTGTTCAACAATGCCGGCAAGTACCATTCACAGCATGAACTCCAATAGTTTGTGTTAGTTTTTATTCATACAAAATTTCAGAGTTTATTCCTGTAAAGAGTTAACTCACCTTGCTTGTCAGCAGAGCAAACTCTCCATCTTATTGATATAACCGTTGTATTTTCTTTCTTTTTTATTTCTTGACTTTTTGCGTTTTAACGTAAAGGGAAATATAACACATGAGATATTCATCACCATAGTATGAAGTTGGAATACAAATTGTTAATGTCTAATTACAATTTGTAAAATTCGTTGTCCCCTTTAAAGCAACCTCAAATTTCCTTCTATTTTTTAAAGTTTAATTTCTCTTGCAAGAAGGAATTTTGTTTCAATGTCTATTTTTTTCAAATGTTCCAATCCACTATTTGAAGTGAGTTTTGAAATATTTTCCCCCCAATAGGCCCCCGTGATTAGAAGGGGACGAGTGTAAACCACACACCCACAGAAAATGATGTATCCCTCCGTATTTTGTAAATTTCATTGGATTTCGTCAGTTGGTAAGCAATGACACAAGATAAAACTTACATTTCATCTACCAGTAAAGGCGATTGAGGTATTTTCTTTCCTAGCTTTTTAAGCCAAACTCACACTTCCATTGTCAAAGGTAAAACCTGCCTTGCTTCCATTGTCAAAGGAAAAGAGGTTACCAAGTAAAACTTGCTGTGTTTCCATTGTCAAAGAGACAGAGGATAATAGGCAAAACTTGCCCTGCTTCCATTGTCATAGAGACAGTGGGTACCAGGTAAAACTTGCTGTGCTTCCATTGTCAAAGGAAAAGAAGTTACCAGGTAAAACTTGCCTTGCTTCCATTGTTAAAGAGACAGTGGGTACCAGGTAAAACTTCCCTTGCTTCCATTGCCAAAGAGACAGTGGATACCAGGTAATATTTGTCTTCCTTCATTGTCTAAGGAAAAGAGGATACCAGGTAAAACTTTCCTTGCTTCCATTACCAAGGAGAAAGAAGTTAACAGGTAAAATTTGTCCTTACAATGTCAAAGAGAAAGAGGAGACCAGGCAAAACTTGCCTTCCTTCCATTGTGAAAGGAAAAGAGAACACAAGGTAAAATTTCCCTTGTGACCATAGTCAAATCACTGAGCCAAAGCTAAAGAATTTTGTGCTCACCAAAAACACCAACTTACGCGTATTTCCATACTCTATATCAGTGCTTTCTTCAGACTTTTCCTTCCATCTACTGAGAGCCTCTTAGGGATCCTTTCACTTGTACTTTCTGTTTCTCAAACCACGCCCTACTACCTTTCACTTTCATCTTTTGTTTTGAATACGCTCTACCTCAAGTTCACTTTCACTCTTCTCAAATTAATTCTTCCGCTATATCCTTCACTGTTATACCAATTACTTTTCTGTTTTTCTTTCCCTTCTTCTTTCTCTCATCATCTGCTATTCTATGGAACAACATCTACTGTACCATAGCACGAAACAAATAACTGAAAGTGGAAAAAGGTTCATGTCTAAATACAGTGCTAACTGACATAGTACTAAACGAATGGGTAGAGAAGGAAGTTACCAAAGGAGAAGAAAGATTAATGCAGGTACGTAGACGATTGTTTAGGAATGTGGAAAGCAACCAAACAGCAATTGGAGAGAAAAAAGAGAAGGGAATAAAATTAGAAAGAGAAGCACAAATGAATAGCGAGATGAACTACTTGGTTATAACCATAAAAGAAAATCATAAAGAAGAATTCACAGCCAAGTAGTGTCAGAAGGAGTGTGAAGTTGAAGTATATTATAAAAGAAATATCGTGTACGCATTCAAGAAAAGAGAAATTTCATTCAGGATATAGAGAAGAATGTAACAACAGCAGAAGAAGAAGGAATATGAAGAAATCCTAGGAGCAATTAGATGAAAATAGATATAATGAAAGAGAAAAGAAAGGAAGGTAGGAAAAAGAACAGGAAGAAAGGATGGTATGGAACAGAGAGTATGGAGAAGGATCTGAAAGAAGAAAGAAACAGAGAAGTTACATACAGGAAGGAAGAAAGCAAGACTCTTAAGATAGCAAGAGGAAAATAAAGATGAAGAAAATTATTCAGGGAAGAAAATATAAAATCAAGTGCAGAAGATGCGACGTAGCGTAAATATATGGGTGAAGCTAAGAAAAGAATAGGGGACAAACTAACAAAAAAAAAGGTAGGGACAATGTGATAGAAGAAAGGGAAAGACATGCGGGGTATAAACATTACAAAGAAATGAAGCATGAAATCGCATGGAAAGAAGCACAGAAATTCTAGGACAAAAAAGCACAACATTGGTAAGCAAATCTATAGCGGTAAATAAAATAACAGTAGTGGTGGGAAGGACTCTGGAAGGTAGCAGAAGATTGTAAGAAGAGAAGAAAGAAAAAAAGGGAAGCAGAAAAGAAGTCGATTCAACAGTGAAAACCAGAATCAATCTGAAGTGAATTAATATAGAGCCGAGACACTACGAATATTTTGTGAGCACAAAATTCTTTAATTAAATGATTAAGGGTCAGTTCTATAATCGACTGCTAAACTTCTAGTCAGCGCTAAGTTAAGGCCAAGTCTGACTGTGGCCAATGAGAGTACGCAAAATGAGAGTTGGCGCTGACTAGAAGTGTAGCGGTCGATTGTAGAACTGACCCTAAGATGTAAAACATTTCTAAATACGAAGGGAAGCTAAACCACTTCCAAATAGGTAGATGGGAGTACACTCACCTTAAGATGGTTACTCTAACTACAAGGAATTCTTGGGGTCAGTACACTCCTGCCTCCTGTCGTGTATCTCGTAAAGTCCACTTTGTCACATGATAACGTTCCATAGACTGAACGAAATATACTAATATTTTATATTTTAAATTAATTGACAAATCCAAGCTATTGAAATCTGGTTTCAGAACGCACAGATAATCAAACAGTCGTCATAATTTTGTTATATACAGTGTGTCCATCAAATAACGGAACAAACTTCGAGAGGTGATTATTCATATGAAAACAATAAAAAAACATTGTTACAGGCGCTCAAATTTACGACAGCATAATCACAAAGGACGTTACATTTTGACCAGTGTTCGAAGTGGGTTAGAAACGGTAAAGAAACGTTTGCACCTAGCAGCGACGATTGACTCATTTAAGAAGTCCATAATATGACTTATTAATAATAAGGTAGGGGGAACGCTAATTCCGAAATTATAAAAAGAAAGGGAACCAGTGTTTACGTTCAACTCCGCTTAGAGCTCTGATTTCGACAACCAATGACGTAAGCTATGTTATCTTAACAAATCATTGCCCAACTCATTCATTTGAGTAGCATTTACGATTGAGGAGGTTTGTAACAGGCGTTTCGCAAGGTAAGAATTTGATTTTCAATGAATAAATATAGTTTAATAAGACAAGCATAGAAATCTCCTGTAAGCTGCATTCATTGATCGTAAACATGACTCAAATGGATGTATTGGGTAGTAGTTCCAGTGTGATTTGCTAGGCTGACACCGCTTACGTCATTATTTATCTAGATATTACGTCATTTGTGACGTCGTCTCCGAAATTTCGAGAGACAAAGCCAAGACATGTTTCAAAATTTCTTTAACGGAACTATTTTCTCGTTTTGATGTAAAAGGTCACTCCCATTATTTCAGAATAATTATGAGGTCTGTAAAATTATTTTAACGGTGATCATACAGAAGTGATGCCTCATTCAGAAACAGACAGTCACTATTTTCATTTTATATGGACGCCAATAATGACTGGCTGGTCGTAATTATACTTTGCATTTCCACTTGATCCTCCCTGTTTAAGTGGCATTAAAAAAAACACACATGGCTGAAAGATGGAAAGATGTGTAGCCCCCATGGAAGACAAATCAGTGACTTCTACCTATGATAGTTTTGATGTAAATTTTTAACCCTTTGATTTTAACTCATCTGAAGAAGCTTGATTGGATGTACTGAAATATTGTAATTACAGCTTTTTTTTTTATCAATTTATTCAGGTAGATTTTTTTATATCTTATTTCGAAATTCTAGATTTTAACACGTGGTATTTACATCATAGACGTTCGTAAGGTATCAAGGTTGCGCATGTAGCGGCAGCATATTTTCACCGGCTGCAAACCAACGTCATTGTCTCTATATATGAGATATGATGATACTTAATTTTTAAAAATTACATACGATTAATATCACTACAAATTATTACACAAGTCATCACTCAAATAATCGTAGACAGTCTCAGAATAAAATCCATTTACATTTTCAATACTCTTTTAGGTAATTCAGTAGTTTATTTATTGTACAGTCTGGTACAAAAGGAGTCAACACTAGAATGAGTAGTTGCAAAATTTGGTATTTCTACAAATATGTTTCTATTTTGCCTTGTATGATAATTTGTGTATATTTGTCGTAAAAGTAAATAAGTGACTATTTTTCGTTGTAAATATTACGCTCTTATAAATTTATAGACATGGAACTGTTAGAATTTTTTGAGACGTAAACCCATCTTTACATGACGACCCTTTTTAACTCATGTTAAAAATAATTCTAGCAACCTTCTTTTGTGAACGAAAATGATTTACACTCCAAAATATTCTTATTCCAAATCAAATAAGAGCATAGAATTTTGCGTGATATAATGAGATCAGAGTTTGTCGGGAGACCGTACCTTGTAATCTATACATAATGCATTTATATTAAGATGGTTTATTGAAGCCCACTCTATGAATCTCTCAGTCATTGATTTTAAGTTACTTTCTGCTTCCTGATGAGTGTTTCCAGTTACTAAAACATTTACATCATCAGCGTACAAAGCTACATATTCTTCCTCTATGGGCTGACACAAATCATTAATATACAAAGAAATAATTAATATAGACCCTAAAATAGAGCTCTGAGGGACACCGTTGTTAATTTTAATCACAGACGAATGAAATGCCATGCTTTTCTCATTAACAGTCCTAGATATTTGTACTATCTGCTTTCTATTACTCAAGTATGATAAAAAACCAATCGTAAGATACACCTCTGATACCATGCTGATAGAGTTTCATTAATAAAGCCAAGTGATGCACGTTGTCAAATGCCTTAGAAAAATCTATAAATACACCTATGGCATGTTTGCTTTCTTTAAGGTATCTGAAACTTTTTTTAATAAATTCAAACAGTGCAGTGTCTATAGATTTTTTCCTTTTGAAAACCATATTGGCAAAGCGAAATCAACTTGTGTGTGGATAGAAAGTTATTTAAATGTGTCAATATTGCGTATTCAAATATATAGCAATTTCCTCACTAATTTGTAGTACATCCCCGCTCTACCAAACAATGTAAAGGACATATGTGTTTCTACTTTCTGTAGGAAGTAAATGCAAGAAAACTCTTGGTATATGAGCTAATTAACCTGGAATTTTAAAACTTCTTTTGCATTTCCTAAAAAAAAAAATGATCATTATGGGCGCTTATAACCTTTTCACCTTCCACAGTCGATATTAACAACATATGAAATACCGGTACCGGTAACAAATAAGCAACGCGCTGTCTTACTTTCACTAACTCCCTTGACTCCGATCCATCCGACGTCATTGCCTCGAAGAAGCTTTTGAAAGTGAAATTAATATCAGCAGCCCTCTCATTTGTTATTACCTATCTTGGAAAAGTTTCTTAAAAAAATAAAAGAACTGGTTCAAACAACAATTCCTTATCATTGATGGCAAATTTAGAGTTCAGTTCGAAGCCTTGAATTGGGAAAGTTGCGTATTACATACAGATTCGTCAATAAAGGAATTTATCCAAGTTCCAGCAACAAAATGAACTTATGACGTTCCAGTTCCTTAAAAAACTAGTTTTCCACATTCCAGCAAAAAAATGAACTTATGACGTTTAAGTTCCTAATGAAAAGTGAATGTTCCACGTTCCAACATAAAATAAACTTATGGCGCTCAAGTTCCTAAAAAAATAGGAATTTATGTACGTTCCATCAGAAAATGAACTTATGACATTCAAGTTCCTGAGTTCCTAAAAATAAATTTTTCTTGTTCCAGCAAAACGAACTTATGACGCTCAAGTTCCTAACGAAAGGAATTTTCTACACTCCCAAGTTCCTAAAAAAAGGGTATTTATCCACGTTCCAGCAAAAATTAAGCTTATGACGTTCAAGTTCCTAAAAAAAAATAGAAATTTATCCACGTTCCAGAAAAACTGAACTTATGACGTTCAAGTTCCTAAAAAAAAGGGAATCGAAAAAGCTATGCCTTAATGACTAAGAGTGGTGAATCACGTACCATAACATTTTTTTTTCGCTGCAAAAATACGGTTTTAGACTCAAGCATTCGCCAAAATAAAATGTCTATACACTCGCGCAAAGTAAGCGTTCCCAAATCGGAGAGAAAGGAACGATTTTAGCTACTCGTTCCTCTTTAAAAGGAATTTATATCTGTTCACTGTTCCATGTGTTTCAAAAGGAACTAATTGCAACAAAATGTTCCTCTAAAAGGGATTCGTTCCTTCGAATGCATTCTTATGAACTCATTCATCACCAAGTCTAGTTATCACTGCATACATGCCAGACTAGTGTCCCTAGAACATCTTACTGCAAAAGATAACAAGCTACATTTACTGCCCACAACTCTTTCAAACTACCAGTGACCTGTACCAGTGACCATCTCCAAGTACTCACTGATTGACATTTCTTCTATAAGACTTCACGTCCCTGGATAAGATTTATAATTTTAGATCGAATTTTTAGTTCGATTCCTACTTAAAACAAGCAAAATGACACAAATATACGTTTACATTTTACAGTATTACGTGCTTGAGAAATGACTCTGCTATATTTACAAGATAAGCGGTCCCTAACACGTGTAAACATTTGACGTCTTTGAGTGTACGCTCATAAAAAATTCTGCCGTAATATCCCCCCATTAGCAAAATTAAAAGATTTCAAGGGGGCTACAAATAAATAATTGGCGCCACTAGGGAGGCGAAGCAATCCAGCCCAACTTGGTGTCGGTCCCAAGGAGGGTTGACGTCAGGAAGGGGCATCCGGTCTTAAAAGCTGTGCCAAAACCATGTATGATGTGTCGTCTAAATGAAGCCTCGGAAAATGCTAGAGCGTACCCCGTAGGCGACGCGCAGGGGCTTCGCTCGGCTTCTGTGAGAAATGAGCGGGGGCTACCGAGTCGAGGACGGGCTCGGTTAAAGAAGATAGTCCACGTGAGCTTAAGAGTAGGCTCATTAAATGTTGGGGCGACGAGTGGAAGAGGAAGAGAGATTGCAAAGTGGATGGAAAGAAGAAAATTGGAAATCTTGTGCGTGCAAGAGACAAGATGGATTGGAATCGGACCCTAAACTTCGCAGTGTATCCCAGCAGAAAGAGTAATTGTGGGTGGCGACTTGAATGGACATGTAGGCAGAAGCAGAGAAAGCATTGAGAGGATCCACGGTGGCTGGGGTGCGGGAGATAGGAACGAAGAAGGAGAAAGAGTAATAGACTTTGTAACGGTATTCGATCTGGCGATTTGAAATACATTTTTCCAGAAGAAAAAGGAGCTTGTCTTAACTTACCAGAGTAGTGGAAAAGAAACTCAAATCGATTTCATCTTGTGCCGAAGACAACATCTTACGGCGATTAAGAACTGCAAGGTCATAAATGGTAAACGTGTAACCCACAACACAGAGTGGTGATTGTGGACTGAGAGTTTGCAGGTAGAAAACATAGGAGGCCGCGAAATGGAGAGCCCAAAATTAGATGGTGGAGACTGAAAGAAGAGAAACTAAGAAAATTGTTCAGGGAAGAGGTTATCGGAAGAATAAATCTGGAAGAAGAGGATGTGCGAAAATGGTGGGATGTGAACAGTAGAACCATGCTACCGACCGCAGAGAAGACTTTGGGTAGAACTTCTGGAAAGAGCCTCCTGCAGGAAAAGAAACGCCGTGGTGAAATGAGGAAGCGCAAGAAGGTATTAAAGCGAAGAAGAAAGCTAGAACTAGATGGGATACCTCAGGGACAGAAGAGATAAATGTAGCTCCAAAGCGGCTAATAAGGAAGCAAAGAGGGCAGTGGCTAAAGCAAAAGCGCAAGCCTGGGATGAACTGTATGACGAACTTGAAACACCAGGTGGAGTGAAGAAAGTATACAGATTAGCAAAACTGAGAGACAAGGCAACAAAGGATATTACCCATACTAGGCAAATTAAGGATGATCAACGATTAGTGCTTACCGATGAAGACAGGATTAAAGGGAGATGGACCGAATATTTCGAAACGCTCCTAAATGAAGAAAATCCTAGAAAAGTTCTTAGCGACGGAACCCCAAATCCTGAACCAACGCCAAGAATAAGCCGAGAAGAAGTAGAAAAAGCACTAAAGAAAATGACCGGAAAAGCTACAGGTCCTGACCGCATACTAGTAGAAGCGTGGAAGAGTTTGTGACCAGAAGGTATAGATATTTTATGGGGTCAGATGCAAAAAATCTATGAACAAGAACAAATGCCGACTCAATGGAGGGATAGTGATATTGTGCCAATTTTTAAGGAGAAGGGAGATATACAGGAATGTGGAAACTATAGAGGAATCAAAATAATGTCACATACGATGAAAATTTGGGAGAAAATTATAGAAGGAAGATTACGAGAAGAAACAAATAGGAGAACAATTTGGATTTATGCTAGGAAAAAGTACAACGGCCGCAACTTTTATATTAAGACAAACTACGGAAAAGCATCAGGAAAAGCAAAAATGATTGCATATGGTCTTTATTGATTTGGAGAAGGCCTACGACAGAGTACCACGTCAGGAAGTATGGAGATGCTTGAAGGAGAAAGGAGTCCCAGTGAAATATGTAAGGATAAACCAAGATATGTATAAAGGAACTAAAGGTCAGGTAAGAAGCAGTGTGGGATTGACACGCCAAATCCCTGTTATGGTTGGATTACACCAGGGTTCAGCCTTAAGCCCGTACCTCTTCAACGTAGTTATAGCCGTTATAACTCAGGATGTAAGAGATAAAAACCCCTGGTGTATGATGTTTTCCGATGCTATTGTACTATGCAATACTACTAGGGCAGAATTTGAAAGGAAAGTAGAGAGTTGGAGGAAGTCTCTGGAAGATAGAGACCTAAAGATTAGTAGACAGAAAACTGAGTATCTTAAGTTTAACGGAGAAGGAAATGGAGAAGTGATGTTGCTAGAAGAACGATTGAATAAAGTGAAAAGTTTTAAATATTTAGGCTCAACTGTTACTGGGAATGGCGATTTGGACTCGGAAATAACACACAGAATGCAAGTGGGATGGCCATATTGGAAGGAAGGAAGTGGCGTTCTCTGCGACCGCAGAATCACGGTGAAGAATAAAGGGATTATTTACAAAACAGTGGTTAGACCAGCAGACCAGAAACATGGCCAATAAAGAAAGCACAAGAAAAGAGATTAGATGTCACCGAAATGAGAATGCTACGCTGAATGTGTGAGATAACAAGAAAAGACAGAGTGAGAAATAGAGTAAGAGGTACAACCAAAGTTGTAAAGATATCTAAGAAGAAACAAGAAAGAAGACTGCTGTGATATGAACATGTAATAAGGAGAACAAATGACTATGTAGTCAGAAGAGTGATAGCAATGGAAGTGGAGGGCAAGAGAGGTAGAGAGAGGCCAAGGAGGAAATGGATGGATAGGGTTAAGAATGATCTCGGGGAGAAAGGATTTGTCAGGAGAAGAAGTTCAGGACAGGTCTTTGTGGAGAGGACTCATCTGAAATATCAACCGCACGTCGGTGGGAAAAGACGGAGAGAAAGAAGAAGTGGCTACTTGTTAGATGGAGAAAGGGGCAAGTTAGACTGAATATTTGTATTGATGTCGCAAATATCAAAATACTTTCGTCACGCTTAAGAAAGAAAAAAAAAATGTGACAGCAAACGGAAAATTCAACGGTAAACTTGTCATGGCAAGTTTTCTTAAGTTTGCAGCGAAGTTCTTTGTGCACCACTTGCAAAGCGTTCAACAAACTTACCGCGTAATACGTGACAATTTTCGAAAATATATTCAGTCTATGCTTGTACTGATATTTCATAGTTAACATTGTGTCAACCCAGGCCCTGTTACAGAAGAGAATTTTTTCATGCCTTGGAGGTAAGAGGCCATTTTAACACGGGATATCTCCTAATCTGAGCTCCGACGTGTATCGTGAGGACTCACTGTGTACGTGTACTGACAACTTCCAAAATAGGACTACATCGTCATATGCTAGCTAATGTCAGAAATTCTGAACATGTACATGGACGAAACTGATCAATGGTACGAAATAAAATTGATAACCAATATTTACACGTACTGCACAGGCGAAACAGTAACTCCACTGAGGCCCGTAGCCATCCGAAAAGTTTAGGGGGGGGGAATTGGATGGGGGGGGGGGCTAGTCTATATATATGAAACATTTCCTCTGCGGAACGATTTTTATTATAAAATACGTGGTTTCGTAACAAACAAATTACATCTATTTCAACGAACATTCCCACGTAGCAAAATGACGTCCCAGGGACATCTGACGGATCTCCTGGCAGGATATCGGGACGTTCGTAGGACGTCCTGTTTAAGTCCCGTTTACATCCATGGGACGTATAGTTATAATTCATCCTTCGTATAGTTATAATTAATTAAATAATAATAATAGTAAGGTCGATTTAATTTATAGAAATTCCAGGTAGGTAATCCCGCACGGCTTTCCGGGGGACATCCAGGGAACCTCCATACGGGATGAACTGTTTGTATTGCCCACAGAGTTATCCCACGGACGTCCTTAGGACATCGCTATGGGAGCTTGAGAAATCTGACGTTAATGGGATCTAAATGGGACGTCCCAGGGATGTACTCTGCTATGTGGGTTTGCTCTACTTTCTGTTAGTAAACGAGTCTGTCATTCCCGGTTAGATACTAGTGGTTGCGTTTATATTTGTACTCATACGGAAAGTCTTCTTAATCGTGCTTATTTCAACCCACATTTACTCCAGAGAATGTCTGGGAATCCCCTACTTCCTTTGGCGAATCCCTTGCGCATAATTTTGGAATATGCAGTTTTGGATAGAGCAGGTTCTTTTGAGGATGCCATGCTGCCTCAGTTCTACTGTTAATGTTATTGGAATTACCAAGCTTCAGCGTTCATTTTACCACACTTTCGGAACCCTATAGCACCGAAACGTAGAATTTGTACATGCTCAATGATCTATACTTTTTTTTATTTTCGAATTAGGAATTTCGTGAGGTAAATTTTTGTTGGTGTTGTTTTCACCAACACCCTGTACATACATCGCATTAGGCCACCGCAAATATTTTGGACAGAGCTTTCGCCGATAATGGCATGGTCACGGAAAAGTTAAAGAGAAACCGGTAAAATATATTAGCCGTGATTAACCCAGGTTATTCACCAATCAAAATCTTTTGAAGGGACACGGATCGTAATCGTTGAGAGAGAAAGAAGCCTTTTCGTGATCTGATGAAACATATGAGCGAATATATTACGCAAATTTATCATGCTATTATTGAAAACTGGTTTACAAGGATGGCATTATTATTGCTAGAAATTTAATAAAATAATTACAGTTTGGAATCATGTATTTACTTCTTTATTTAAATCGAGACCAATCTCGGTATCGATTCCGAAAACATGAACATGTGAATTGACTCAACCTACTTATTATAGTCTGATCACTGGGAAATAGCAACCCACATCCTTGGAATTCAATGAACCCTTTTTTCACTTGTGTGTGGGGCTGATCTGAGTAGTATGTTCCTATAAAAAGGACTTTGAGCGTCATGAGTAATTCTGGACCCGAAATAAACTCCCTTTTCTCTAGCTCAAGCGCTTCTAGACACGACGTTTTCTTTTTGGATTTCGTAGTTTTGGCGTTTGTCCGTGTCTCTCAAAGCTAATTATTATGTCTATATTAGTAGAGGAAAGCTTTTATATCTTTGTTATTTGGTTGGCTCTTTCATTTCTTTACGAATTAACTCCAGATGCCTCTTTTGACTATATGTGGTTTTCCCTCCATTTATTATTATTATTATTTTGTGGAAAATGTCACGGAAAGAGAATGTCATTTTTTTGTGTTTGTAGTTAACGTTTAAGGGTATATTTCTCGTCATATTTATTTTGTAGTATACAGTTCCACATTTCTCTTAGGACAATAGTCATTTTTTTGTAAGAAAACTGTTCTCCTGCAGTCAATATGTGTATGTATATGTAATTCCAAGGTTTTCAGATGAATGTACACAATTTATCGTGTACTGTTTTGGTAGTCATTCCGAAGAGGCCTGGTTAATTTTGTTACGAGGGTTCAAATTCAGTATTTTTGTGGGTTTCTTTCACAGTTATGCTACTGCTCATTTGTCTCCCGAATTATATATTTTGTTTGATTATCTGATGTTTTCCAGGTACTTATCTGTTCTGTTGAACCAATGTTGCTTTAGTTTTTTCAATATATTTTATTTCTATTATTTTTTGATTTGAACTCGGTTTTATAATTATTTAACTACGCACTTGTACTCTTTGATTGCGCGTAATTAAACAGCAGCGTAATCCACAGTAAATGTTGTCTTTGCAACTTGTAGTTCTTGGTACTAAGTGTGATATGGGCGTTAGAAGGTCCTTTTATAATCCCCTTTATGAGAATTTTTTAGTACTTCGCTTTCGGAAATGACCAGGCTTTGGTTGCTAGGAGTCCTTAAGGACAGGGCAGCTTACGCCAATTGGGTTATGTACAGAGAGGTTTGAACTACTGTTCATTATGTTTTGTTCAAAGCACTACAACTTTTGGAAATATCCTTAACCATGCTGTTTTTAAAAAATCCATATTGTATTTCTGCCATGTTTTGCTCAGTATAGCAGGTGATATGGATGAACCTGCTATTTTTATTGCCAACTTGATAGCGTTTCGCCTAAGCGGCAAGTCCTTTCAGGCCGGTTTATTCTCTTCTCAATTTTTCTGTTTCTGCTAGTCGCGATTGAACTGAATACACATACGTCGATGAAGAATGTTTGTTGCACTGTTTGTTTCTGGAAGCTGACTGGAATGTTTTTCTTTTAATTTTTATTTTCTTAAACATTTTTTTGTATATTTATTTGTTTTATGCGAAGTTGAGCAACCTCCATAGTGTCTAAGCTGCTCTTGTGCTTTTAAATGTTAAACCATCCCAATATTTTTAGAGCAAATTTGCCGAGTTCCTATGAGAGTATTAATTGTTTGACCCAGGCAGTCCAAACTTTTGCTGGATTAGCTGGGCTTTTTATTGAGCAAAGAAGTTCAGTTGATGGTGTAGGTAGCCTGCTAATTTATCAATACTTTAATGCTTATTGCTAGAGTATATTTTTATATATATACAGTGGAACCTCCATTGACCGTCACCGTTGGGAACGGGACTGTGACGGTTAACTGAATAGATGGATAACAGAAATTTCATTATAAACGTGTACAGTAACGAGATGTTTCAATAAGAGTTGTACAGAACTGCTACCCTGTATGTAGGTACAGTACTAGTTGAATGTCCTTACGTTAGATTACGGTTTAGGCCCTACATCTTAAAATAATCCGTATTTTTACGATGACGGATAACAGAGAGTGAGGGTTGATCGAGGTTTTACTGTATATAATGAGAGCATAGCTTTTTACATGAAACTAACTACAGGTGACACTCGCAAACATATCTCATTTCTTCTCTAATTGAAGCGTATGCGCGAACAAACTTCTGAGTGACATTTTCAAATTAAAAAAAATCACGAGTACATTTTTATATATAACAGGAAAAATAT
>JAGDQP010019668.1:23161-34541 GCA_022664845.1 Lepisma saccharinum | reverse complement strand
CATCACGAAGTGTTGTATCTCAAGAAATGTGATATTTGTGTGATAAGACCAGTGAATTGCTTATGGCCGTGTATCTACATTCTGTGGAAACATGCTGTATCAAACGTCCATTGTTCTGCTGTTGCTGATGACGTCATATGTCACATTTTTATTAAAAGATTCTTCTTTTTCTTTAAAATTAAATATTGCAATCTCATTAAGATGCAACACTTTTGACGAATTTGGAAAAAAATAATATTTTCTCCACAAACAGCTGATAGTGCTACAACCCCCGGCCCCAGCGTTTATGGTTAGAGGTATTCTCTCGAAAGATAAACGCAACCCCAAAATGGATTCATCTTGAAAGTGACTCGTATTTTCGTTAAATTGCATATTTAATAGTTGCAAATGGCATTGGTGGTAGCAAGAAACACTTCATTTTGCACGTGTAAAAGTAGAAAATAGAACAACAATATATTTGAGTGAGGAGTCTATTTCCAAACGGGTCCTTGTCCCAAAATTTGAAATTGAGACATTGGCATTCTTGAGTTAATTTTATAATACATTAGTAAGATATTGCGATTCCAAACCGTCTCCAAAATCATTTAATTATCATAAGGAATTAAAGGACAGAATCATATTAACAGTAAAAGTTGTATACATTTTTATCTTTCCAATAAATATTCTTTTGCAAGAAGGTAAAATATTGACAAACTAATACTTCTCCAGCTTTGTAAGATATTCATAACTGTACAATGAAAAATAACATTTTTTTTTGTTGATTTCCCAACATTTATTGTGATTGGACAAGAACGTATTTGAAAATGGACGTGTGTCTCATTTATGAACAAAACATTTCAGTATAGCTGATTTTCAAAATGCACTGACAAGAGAAATACATTTTCCCCAGGAATAAGCCATCCATAATATCAGTTTTAAAAGACAAGATGGCACTGCTGTAGTGTGATCCTAATATTTCGTCCCCCCCCCTCCCAAAACGAGTAATGTTAATTTCTATGACTCACTTTGTATAAGTAAATCAATTAATTACGATATCCCTTATTACTTACATACAACAGTCAAATACAAAATTAGTTTTTGTAAAGGATCATATATTTTTCACAGATACAATTATGATTGACCAGCTTCAAGATAAATTTAGTTTTTACTCTTTAGTAAAATATATACTATATGAAGAGCTGTTGAAAAGTTTCTGCCACGCTTTTTCTCTTAACATGCAAAACGAAACTCTCCTTCCTTCTCTTTACTTTTACCCCAGTTTTCTCGAGTAATCAAATAACCTTTAGTCTTCGTTCAATATGAAAGAAGTTTATATAAAAAGGTTCTCACTTTCTGTAGCATTACTATTTTTTAAATAAAATGCATAGAGTTTAGAATGGTAGAAATGTGACAATTTCATATTTAGATTAATCGAGAGTTTTCCAATATATTTCATAAGTAAATCTTTCACTAGGTTCTCTAGATATCACATTTTTTAGCTTACGTCTCCAGTCTCTGACAGAGTTAGAACAAGCTCCAGCAGCACATGCACGTTGGCCGCTCATGAAACTCATATCGCCCAACATCGTTAATGTGGGCGGAATAGCGGCCCCGCTTGAGCCCACGTCCATCAATGTGGGATCGAATCGTTGAAGTATATTAAAGTGCAGAAATAACGTCCTTCCACGGGAAGGACATAAACGAATAAAGTGTTAAAGTTGATTGTGTTTTCTCAATGAGTCTTTGATCACTGTAAGTACATAGACAAGCCAACAAGATTTATAGTAATATTTATTATGCTGGTTATCGTACACCGTCAGAAGGGAGGGACATTTTACACTTTTGTTTCGTTTGTACGGTAGAAAGTAGCTCATTTTCTCGAGGCCATGTGGTTGTTAAGAGTAGGAGGATAAGTTAATTTTATATGTATTTACATTTGTATTACATCATTTCCTTCAATTGCAGCTGTTTCATTGTAATCATTCCCATTGTACTCTTAACTTATTTCCAAAAAATATAGAAAAGTTAAAAGCAGAAGAGACCTGAAATAATCACAGTGGAGCGGAACTACAAATTTTAGCATGAACGTAACATCGAAAATAACATTATTTTACAAACTAGTAGACAAATTTTACAATCCATTAGCACAACGAAGTGATGTAACTTTAGCTACAGAAAAATAGTATTCTTTACATAATAGTAGCTTTGTTTTACAATTTCTAACGTGCTTTACTGTTTCTTGTTGGTTTTCTATGTTGGTGGTCCTATATAAATAGGGGGATTCCTTTAAAAAAAATAGTAAAAGAAAATCACAATTACATTATGTTCACAATGTCAATAACCGATATTGAGCGCTGTCGAACGATGTCGATGTCCGATGTCGAACGACATCGTTGATCGATATTAGCTAAGATATTTGCAATCCAATATGGGGCCCATGTTGCTGAACGATATCGATAGTAGTCGTAAAATCCAATACACCTATATCTACCGACGTGGATGTGCCACTTGGGATGTGCTTTATACCTGGTTAGTGTGTGCGAAAGGAGTGTCACACAGGAAAGTTCTTTAAGAACAGATTCATTTTTTCGATCTGTGGGCAATTTGCATACAATACAGTATTTATAATAGTAGCTAGATAATTATCTTTTCTGATAAACACTATATCTAGGGGTTCATGAAATTTCTTGATTACACATTCAATGGACGCTCTATAATTACACACTTAACTCTTAAAAAAGCAAAGTAAAGTAGACACTATACACGTCCTTACTATTACGGTACAGGATCAAACTGAGAACATGAGTTTGAATTGGTTGGATGTTATGATAGCTGTATTTTCTATCTGGAATTTTTGAATTTGAATTTATTTTAAGGCTTTTAGGCCACTATGGTTCAGGCCGTATGGATGATGATGGGATGAATTGGTGGAATGAAGAGGAAAGTGGGAGGAAACTGGAGAACCCCAAAAAACCCACGCACACGGTGTTTGTCCACCACAAGGCCCAAATGGCATGAACAGGGATCGATCTGACGACCCCTAGCACCAGAGGTGAGCGCTCTACTAACTGAGCCACCTTGGCCTCTTTTCTATCTGGAGTGATTAAGAAGTTAAAAAATAGATTTTAATTAAGGAAACAAGAAGAAATTTATAAAAATATTAACGTTTTCAAATTTGCTGAGGCAACAGGCACGTCAAGTCATAACTTAATTGCCCTACCAACACAGTACATCAGCTCTGACATAGAGAATGACATAACAATGTGCCGTAAATACCCTTTTGAATTTGTTAGTTGTCAGCGGTCAGTGATCTAAACGGTAGAGCGTCAAATGGCTGTGGGGTGTCCCAGGTTCGATCCCGTCCAGTCAAATATTTTACTTGATTCTTCTAGAGAACATTCCTGTAAGACTATATTACTTATTACTACTGTATTTTAATGGTAATTTTCAACATTTTAACATACTTTGGAATTTTACGTGCTCTATGTACGTCTTTGTGAACGAAGATGGGTTAAACGCCAGAACTGACGTACCTTCAATGTTCGCAGAGTATTGCAGTCACAACTTGACGTGCCTCTAGCCACAGAGTTTCAAAAATATGTATCGGTTGTCGATTTTCCAAATCTCAATCAGATGTATAAATTGTGAACCTTATCTTAAGGTTTTATTTTTTGAAATTGTTTTGTGTTTCTCAAGTTTCTGAGTCCTGTTATTCTAAACACCACAAAGAGAGAAACTGTCAAAGAAAAATAATAAGAATAATGCATTATTAAGATGAACCTTAGTCTGACCTCCGCCGAAGGATATCATTTCAAAAGATACTTTTGGAATATCGGTTGTGTTATTATTTGACTCTGTCAGTGAAAACAACACCTAAATCAATTATCTAAACTCTAAAGTGTTTTCATTGAAACAAATAACAGAAATGCGCTGTGAACGTTTTAAGCACACATCTCATCTTTACGTACGTAAAAATGGGAGATCGAATTCAATATTTACTTGACAAAATGTCAACTAAATGCTGTGCAAACATAACTTATTCGATCACATGCAAATGTGTTCTAAGGAGTAGCACAGGGTTGTAGAGTCTCAAAAGTACTACAAATTTAAGAAGTTATCAACACAAATGTATTTTTTGCATGATTTCTGCAAATTTAGAATTCTGTTTACCTGAAGATCTTTGATAGGAGATTTTTGGGGGATTGAGATAGGTCGGTTTCTCCAGAGGCTGAAACAGATCTTTCTTCTTCCAAACTACTTTTTTTCTTCTTGTGTGTTTTCTTCTATTTTCTCTTTCTCTCTCTTCTTCTCCTTCTCCTTCTTTGCTGTTTCTTGTTACCTGCGCCTCGAGATCAAAGAGCGATTCCATTAGCTAGGGCTTCTTAAGGTGATGGGGAGAGACGAGATGGTCCCTTGGCGAAAAGAAGGGCGAGGGATGAACTAAGGAGTCAGCTCGAGCCAGGTTGCGCCAGGGAAAGTGTATGAGGATGGTGCAACATAAATTAGGAGAAGGGGAGGAAAGAGAGGGCATGGAAGACACAACGGACGCAGCTATAAAAACGGGATAAAAGGTAGTTGGACGTCCGCCTGCTCTTTTCTTCTTACGTGGAAACGAAAGGAAAAAGTACACAGAAAAGAAAAGCCCAACCAGAAGGCTATTAAGAAACATTGATCCATTTTGGCTCGTGAGAGCTTTTGCAACGAATCGTACATTTTAGTTTCTGAAGGACAGCTAAGCAGTTCTTTTAAGTTTGCATCTAAATCTGTTAAGTGTTAAAGTAACAGAATATTATATCGATATAATCTCATGTCTAGTGGGTTGTTGTTTTACATGACAATTAGATTTCTACAAGTCAAGAAGGGGCACTTTAGGTCACAAATTTGGAGGAGACTCCATTTGGCACGGATACTGTCAGGAGGTGTGAAAAAGTATTTCTTTATTTATTAGCTGAAGGAGTTACGTATTTCACTCTAGGCTCATCATATCATGATTCAAACTAAAATACGTTTCTTTTTCTCGTGTGGTTGAAACATTATGAGTATCTCATTATATTACTTGCTTGAGATCTATAAAAGATGAAGGTTAGTGTAAAGCAAACATCTCTAACATTAGATGGTAGCACTAGCTCCGTCTGTCTCAAATGTATTTTTATCGTTGTACGAAATTTCAATGCTGCTCCTACAAATTCAAGCCTAGAGAGTTCAAACTTTCAGAAAAGAAAGCTCATAACGATTTCAAGAGTTCTTATCAGTGTCGATTTTTTATTATCCGTTTTAATAATTGTTGCAAGAACGTCATTATTGTTGTTGATATCCAAACTACAACAATGAACCTCTTTCAACAAAGAACAAAATAGAAAACAAAAACTCGGCATTGATCGAACTCTTGAATTGGTTATGAACTTTCTTCCCTGAAAGTTTGAACTCTCTAGGCGTGAATTTGTAGGAGCAGCATTGAAATTTCATGGAACAAAAAACAACAACAACTTAGACACATACGGAGATAGTGCTGCCATCTATTGTTAGAGATCGTTGCTTTATATTAACCTTAAAAGTAATATTTAGCTAGTTTCTATAATGGTTTAGTTAAAATAGCATATGAGATTTGATACAAACGTAATCTATAATGAGAATAGTAATTAATAAGGAATTATTAAAACAAAGCTTTCTTTCATCACCCATCATCAGCGCTCTGTCGAAAGCGGCAGATTCTTCAAAGCACGCCGAACCCTCTCACCTTACGATTTATCTTCTCCAATACTGTCAACAAATTGCATTCGTCTTTCTTCTCTCTACACCCGACCGTCAATCATCCCTTCCATTGTATGTCTCAGTGGATAATCTTTGCTTAAAAAATATCTTAATTATTTCCTATTTCTCTTCTTTATTGTCTCAACTATTGTTTGTCTCTTCAGCACTTTTTCGTGTTCTCTCAGCTGTTTACTTTATTCTCCTCAACATCCACATATTCAAGACTTCTAATTTTGTTTCTTCACTCTTTCGTAGAGTCTTCGTTTCAGTTCCATACAACACCAGACAAAACGTTTATTCCAATTCTATGTTCACTGGCTCACAAAAGAGAGACTTGTTTTTAGTGAACGCCTGCTTCGTTATTGTCATTCTTGCATTTGACTCTTTTTCACATTTCATATCCTTACTTGTAATGCTTTATAGATACTTGAAGTTTTTTTTTACTTTTCCTCTTCCACTTTTGGTGTTCACTCTGATTCTCTTTGTTCCAATAATCATCCCTTGCGTTTCCTTTACGTTTATTTTTATTCCGTATTCCTCACACCTTTTTTGTAGCTATCGTAATATCTTATTGAGTGATGCTTCTTTCTCTGTATGAAGAACCTGATCATCTTTATTTGTTTTTCCTCCTTCCGACTGTAAATCCTTTCCCAGCTCTTTTTAAGATGGCGGTAATGTAAGGCACCGACTTACAAGGATGATAATATCGTAATGATCTTTTATGTTGGCTATTATTAGATCTTAGGTAGAACCTTTTGACCGTTGGGATCGTTAGCATTGTGGTTAGTGAATAAGAACAAGGAGACGGTTGACTTTTACCGACACCTTTTTATTATAAAAGTTCCTCTATATGCGATTAAATACAAATAAGTTATACATATGATTAACAGAGCGCCCGGGTCATTGGCTGTATCGAGATATATACTAGTGGATCACCTCTTTACTTGTAACGATTATGTTTCTGATCTAGGTCAGTTTGGTGAGGAGTTTACCGATAGATTGGATCTGAATCCAGACCAAGTCAGAGAGGATTTGGTATTCCAACTCCAGACCAAGTCGGCGGTAGAGGTTGGAGCTCTGACTTGAGACCAAGTCAGAGCGGATTGGAAGAGGTGACCAATTTTTCGGATTGAAGTGAAGTGATAATCTTTAAGTGTCTGGTGGACCTTTTATAGGTCTCTCCAGCTCTTCTTGTAGGCGGGACTTCAATACCTCCAAGTTTCTTCACTTGGAGTCGGCGTCTTCTGCTACACTTTATCGTTTACGTAAACACTATTTGTCTGTGTTTACGTTTATTTGTTTCCGTTTGTGTTGTGTGTGTTATATTGAGACACATCCCATTACAATATATTTAAAAAATAAAAAAGCACTAGTCATCGGGATGGAAGTTTCCCCATATTTGGTGCAACAGGCTTCCGAAAGCGTGGGAAAATACATTTTAAAGAGCTTGATATTTCCAATATCATTAACAATAGAGCTGATGTTGGATGCTATCGTCAAGGACTTCCAACTTGCACTATCCAAAAATTACTTATTTCAAAATTATGTATTTGGATTTCCCGAAGGAAGTAGGGGATTTCCAGAAATTCTATGACTAAAGTGAGTCGAATTCATCATGAATGGGATGACTTTCCAGCAGGTATCAATAATTCGTTTGCCTCTATTTGGTATGTCAAACAGATTCAATATATTGAATGTTTATAAATGAAAAATGAGTGGTTGTATAACAGTCAGGAGTAAGAACACAATACATTCATCAAATGCTCTATTTGTTATCAATGAGAGAGAATTTCATTACCAGGTTGGATGTCGTGCGTATATTACGTACCTCATTACGTGTGATTACGTATATCATCTTTACTCATTCGGTAAGTACCAAGCTGCCTAGCTCAGTAGTAGATCGTTGGTGTAGAATTAGGGAGGTCGTGGGTTCGATCCCAGCGGTCGACTATCTTGAATGAGGTTTTTCAAGGGGTCACACCAGACAAATGCCGGGATGGCACCTCCAACATAGTCCCTGGCCGACACCTTCCCGAGTCCTTTTCCCTCTGCTATCCCCGCCTGAGCCTCATGCACATTTCGACCTGCCTTTTCTTCAGAGAATTTCTAGGAATTGTGTACTTTCTTTGAGGAACCGCTTGCACACAATTTTAGAATACGCATTTTTGGATAAAGAATGTTTGAAAATTTTGACCATGCCTCATCATCTCTAGCTCCGAAGTGAGGTTGCATTTGCATCTCGGCGACTTAAGAGCTTTTCGCCCTTACTTTTCGATGTATTATATTTCCTGAGAGTTTGTCGGTGCATTACGTTACCACCCTATATATTACATAAAGTATGTGCCGGATGTTTTCTCATATTGTACGGAGAAGAAGGCGTTAGAACTTGTTTGATCTTATACCTGTAGATGTGCTTTCAAAAATAACCCTTTTCAAATTGTGTTACACGTTGCTTATTTGACATAATACTTCTTCACGAACAAAAGCAGCGATACTCTTTACTTGCAACCACAAAAACCTCTTCATTTTTTTTCCTCCCCACAGAATATGACGATGCGTGCTGATCTACTTCAAACCTTGGTACACGCGAAAGACTTCACTTGCAAATGTGCGTGTTGCATTCCTACACGCATGCATTCAAGATACTAACACGTACGCATTATTATTAGGGAAAATACTCATAAGATAGCTCTGTTCGTTTGCAAGGGAGATTAACTTAATTTTTCTTTCACTTGTGTACCAGTGATCCGTTCTCACTTCCTACTGTTTTGCACTGACATAGCATCATATTTTTCTTGTTTTCAAATAACGGTATATACAGGGTATCCCTGAAATAATACCTCAAACTTTAGGAGGGTTTTTTTTTCACATAAATACAAGAAAAAAGTTCCTTTAAAGAAATTCAAAATTATGCTAGTCTCGGAGCTACAGTCGCTTGAAGTTACAGCCGCATTGTCACAAATGACGTCATGTCTCGACACATAATGACGTAAGAGGTGTCGGCTTAGCAAATTATAAGCAAAGTAGTGCCCATTACATCCATTTAAGGAATGTTTATGATTGATGGAGTGCCACATAGACAGGTCTCGCAACGTAGGAATTTTATTATAAAGGAATTAAATTATTTCATAGACAAACATAGAAATCATCTCTAAACTGAATTCGCCAATCATAAACATAACTTGAATAGATGAGCTGGGTACTACTTTGAGTGTGCTTTGCTACTATGATACCGCTTACATCGCCATATTTCAAGTTATGACCCAGTGATGACGCCGCCGACGCGGTAACTTTGAGCTCCTATAGTTCCGAAACTGCGCATAATTTTGAATTTTTTCTCAAAGGAGCTTTTTTGTTTTTATTTTCAGGTGAAAAATCTTCTCCTGAAGTTTGTCCCGTGATTTCAGGGACTTACAGTTTATGTAAATTAACAATATTTCGTCATTAAATTTTAACCTGTAATTAAATTAAAGCAATGTTAAGTCATTCTGTCTTAATGCACTATTATTTGAGTTCCATGAATTAACTGTTCTAGAAAAATTTACCAAATTAATGAAAAACATCCAATTTTTATTTTCAGATTTTTATGTTGTCATTCTAAATGTACAGAGTTGCACAAATATTAGTGGTACACATTCTAGGAACGATAATTCTAATCGAAAAAAGAAAATTAGTAAACAGTAGTAAAATGAATTCCAGTTCATTTTACAGAGCTCACGAAACTCAGTGCTAGAGGGTTGGCTTAGTATTCGAGAGGTTGTGGGTTCGATCCCAGCAGCAGACCATCGTGACTAACGTTTTCCCAGGGTTTTTTCCTCAGTCACACCAAGCAAATGCCGGGATGGCACCTTCAATATAGGCCCTGACCGACACCTTTCCGAATCCCTTCCCTTCCCCTATCCCAGCCTGAGTCTTAGATACCTAAAGGCCATAAATAAAAAAATAAAAATTCCACTTCGTTTTCGACTTTACAGGGTTTCAACTTAAAGTTCAAAATTGACTCCATTCAATGGTAAATAAAAGTAGTTTCTCGAGATATATTCGAAACGGTACATTAAAGAAAATTTGCTCTTGCAGAGTTGATTTGTATGAACGCGGTGTATATTAACAGTTGACATATGACGTCATTAGGTTGTCAGTGTAGCAAACCTGATATAATATTATTTAACTTCAAAAGGCAATACGTCGTTTTATTGAATATTTTGTATCGGTTATTAAAGATAAACCTCATGTGTGCAGCACATAACGCAGTGTGACTAACTGCGAATATTTTAACAGGTTGAAGGTATACACTCAGTATCCTATAGAACATACAAATTTCAACGAGGTAAATCTGATATTGTAATATCAACTCTTATCAATACTGAGACAAACTGAAATAATTTGGTCAGGAGTCACTCTCAATCGAGCTGTCACTTTTGAAAATCTTATCAAAATGGGTTGACAAAATAGCAAAGCATTGAAAAAGACTATAGAATGGGGGTGCTGTCTCGTAACGACAAGGACTCAGTGGTAGAACTCTTATTTGTAGTACGTGGGGTTCTCGGTTCGATTCCGTGCCATGTGAGCTTTGTGGTGGACAAACACCTTGTCCGTCGCTTTTCTCAGAGTTCTCCCGTTTCCTCCCACTTCCTTAATCCCACCAATACTTCCATCATCAGCCATTCAACCTGAGCTAAAGTTGACTAAAGGCTTTAAAATAAAATTAAAATTCAATTTGAAGACGACAATGAGACTTCGATGAAATGTTAAAAGTCTGTGGCGTTTGTTGGCTTTCATCTCGCTACCTAACCCACAACAGACTTACCTCCTTCAACTGACCTCACAAAAACGAGAGTATCTGACTCCTCGTTGTGTAAATTCCGCACTCACACAATTTTCATCGCCGCAGTAAGAAACGTTCGCCAGTGGAATTCATTCTGGGCAAGATGGAACCAGTTTTCATCATGAACATCTAACTCTCGATCATCCTTTCTAATATTGTCATCCCAACGACGTTTCAATCCTCCCAACGGCCCTTTTCCCTCCGACGTTCCAACGATAGAATATAATCTTCGTTTTCCTCCCATCCGAGCTACACGTAGAGGAATGTTATTAAACTGCACAAACTTTTTGATCACGCTAGTATGGGTTTTGAACAAAAGCACCAAACAGTAGATTTTGAACGGAAGACAGCAAAACCAGATGGTGGGTTTTGAACATAACAAGTTAGATCTGCGATTCTATTAATAATCACAAAGGCATTTGTCTTTGATAGCATTTTAGCCACACAAGCATTCATTTCTATAAAATACCGCTGCTTATATACGCCATTATTCGCTATTGTATTTCGCCCTTCCCCATAGAGAAACGCTTTTCAACTATTGATGAATTTTGATGTAAGTAGACGAGGGGGCTTCTGCCCTCCACTCCTTAAGAAACTTACCTCTGCATATACACACAATTGTTTGCTATTATAGTTGGTCTTTTCCGGTAGAGAAACGCTTATATCAACTACTAGCAAATTTTCTTGCAAGTATACGGGGAGTAAGCGTCTACTGCGTCCATGCCTACTGAAAATAATCACATAGTATATTACATTAAAACACATGATTATTATATTAATTTCCTGTCAAGCGATGAAGTCAGTTGCGTTCACAGTCTTTATGTT
>JAGDQP010019668.1:797-15944 GCA_022664845.1 Lepisma saccharinum | reverse complement strand
CTTCTCAGAATGAAGTGATTACTTTAAGTAATCACTTCATTCTGAGAAGGAGAAGAAGTAAATTGAGCTATTGATAGTTTTATGTAATATTGTCAACATTTTAGGAGGCGACGGCACTGCCACCTAGCAGATCTTGGATCATAAAAGCTCACGCCGCTTCTTGTGGCCACGACACGAAATACCAGTACTCTTCTCAGTGAAGCGGGGAATTTAGAACAAAAACTTTCGACTCATTTAATATTTTGTTCAGTAAATTTCCTGATTTTCTTACGTGTAATTGATTGATGGTGGAAAAATAGAAATATTCACCCGGACCAGTTGTGGCTCGGGGGCCGACTCTTGAGAAGGCCAGCTCTACATGGAAGTGAGTGCGTGGAGACTATCGCACAACTCATGACTGGGACTTGGGAGGATGATGCATCATGCAATGTGAATGAGGATCCACTCATGACTCATGAGAGTGACCGTCCGTGGCTCAGATAGTAGAGTATCTTGACTTAGTATTAGTATTCAGAAGGGCCTAAGAACCGCAGCAGCCCTTCCTAACAGTTTCTCCAGGGTGTTTACTATGTGATACCAGGCAAATGCGGGATGGTATCTACTAACTAGGCCCTGGATGATTACCGCCCAACATCCTTTCCCCACATGCTTGAGTCTAAGATGTCTGAAGCCCATAAATAAATTCAATTGAATTCAATGACTCATGACTTATATGACCGTACATCCTTTCCTACGTATTCATTTCCTTCTAGAGGATATATACCTTAAATGCATGACCCAGCGTATGGCGGTCAACCAATCTCTGCTGTTGATATCTTTCGGTTTTAGTTTATTTCCAGTTTACCGACTCCAAGTCTCACAGACTTTCTTTGACGAGGAATTTTGTAGGATCATTAGGTTTTTGGTATATTGTAAAAAACTCTCACTTTTCACCAAGATTTTCTGGAGTTCCAAAACTCGGAATCCTATATCCTTAAGTTCCCATCAGTATACTTTAAATTTACATTCTTGCTTGACTTAAATATCAAACATTTAAAATTGTATTTATTCGATGATAATTGTAGGTTATAAGACCTTTTGACCGTTTGTAAGATCGTATATAAT
This sequence comes from Lepisma saccharinum, assembly GCA_022664845.1. Taxonomy (NCBI): domain Eukaryota; kingdom Metazoa; phylum Arthropoda; class Insecta; order Zygentoma; family Lepismatidae; genus Lepisma; species Lepisma saccharinum. The sequence goes on along the minus strand of JAGDQP010019668.1, from coordinate 14,840 downwards.
GGAAATATGTGTAACTATGTGAAAGCTAAACTATAGCCTTACATTAGGATTTGATCTGAGCAAGGCTCTGCCCGATTTAACCTCCACACCGTCCGGCTTATTTCAAGCCCGAAAAAAAATTGATCAGATTGTCCAGAAAAGTGAATGATTTTGTTTCGGTACTTACTTTTCTGGCCTGATCAGGCCGAACTGGCTAAATTTTCTTTCTATCTCAGATCGAGCCGGACAGTGTGGATGTAAAAGCGGACCGGAACGGTCGGAGATCTTCCCCGATTGCAGTGCTCTGACCTGAACATTACGCTGGTACTTAAGATCAAATACTCAAATATGCTCTTAAAAGAATTGTGAATCACGTAGGAACACTGGAAAAGAGAAACATCGAAATGCCATAATAGAAGAAAAACTCCAGAGGAATTAGCGGAGAAAAAATTTATTGAAAGTAGAGAACAACCCAAAATTGTGTTGTAACGGCGGAACTGTTTCTGAATGGGAGAATCTTTACGACAAACGTAGATAGCAACACTTCGTTTGTTTCTGTCAAAGTCGAGACTTTATGCCGACGGCAGGTATCTACTCAAGCATAATTCAACCATTTCTCTATGATGCCTTCTTGTCGTATGTCGCCACGAAGTTTAATTTCATTCTCCCCCTCCCTTGCCTGCCCTGCAAAAGCCAGAAAGAAAACTTGAGATGCCTTGGGATATTTTCCTCTTCTGCAAAGGAGATTGGGTAGGAAGCTAGGCAGTATGTGTTTTAGGGAAGGCAGATGAAAGCCCAAGTTCTTTTTTGAGGAGTTAATGTGTTCTTTCCTCCATTTCCTTGCGGAAAAGAGGCGCCGCCTCTATTTCACAAATGGAGTGAGAATTTTCTGCGAGTTATCAAAGTCTATTCCTGTATGTGTGTGAATTGTTTGTGTGAGTGACAGAGAGACAGCATTTGTTATCCCTAAAATGAGAAGATGACGCGAGACTGAATATCAAGTACTTGTACTTACGTCTTTTGACATGAAGTTTGCATGACATCATTTTCCTTGGCCGTTTTGTGCATTAGTAAACGTCCATAGCGGATACAGTATGGGGTCTTCAGAGTGTCCACAAATAGTGTTAGTAAAGGCACGAAATTCCACAAAACAATTTTTATTTGATTCAAAAATGAATCAAGTTTCCTTTGACAAGTGTGACAACTGACCGTGATATATTGAAACTTGCAATTAATATTGCAACAGTTCGAGTAGTCTTTCATGTCAGATATACTACACACAAAAACAAAATACGTCCTATGAATTCTGTCTTTGTTACAGCGAAACTATGGATCGAAATTTGTGTTTTCTTTTTAAAATATAAGAGAATTTTGCTACTTCTTTTAGTAGAAAGTTCAGGAGAGAGAAGAAAATCAGAATTCCCTTTATGAAATTCTGATGAACCATTAAAATATTCTGTTGAGATGGGGGTCCCTCAAATAAGAGGAATATAAACTGTCATTGAAATTCTAAAAAAAAAGCTTGGTTATCGTCAAAACAGTTCTTCCATTCCCCATGGACTCACTTTGTAGAGATTCTTGGGCGCTCCCCTACACAAAGCCTTAATGTTTTCTTTAAAGAGAAATGCTATATAAAAATGTTATTTTTTTTCTTTCGAACTTAAATTATTTATTATATGTTCCTGTCTTTGTACTTCACAGATAAGAACAATCCACTATGAGTAAAGAAACACGCGTAGATATTAACAATAAGCAAAAGCAAAAATGCACATCAGGCGTTGAGATTCATAGCGGTTTACGTGAAATATGTCTAAAAATTGGAGCTATCGGAGAAAATGTCAATTTTCTTGTAGTTAAGGTTAGTGTAAACAACGATCTGCAAATCTAGATGGCAGCAGTAACTTTACATGTCTCTAATGTATTATTTTCGTTGCATTACATTGCAATGTTGCTCCTAGAAATTCAAGCCTAAAGAGTTCAAACTTTCAAAGAAGAAAGTTCATAACCATTTCAAAAGTTCTATCCGTACCGATTTTTTAAATTTCTTTTTTATTCTTTGTTGATATTGGTTGATTGTTGTAACGAATATCCAAACCAATAACAATGAATCTCTTTCAACAATGAACAAGAAAGAAAATGACAAATCGGCGAAGATAGAACTCCTGAGATGGTTATAAACAATATTCTCTGAAAGTTTGAACTCTTTAGGCTTGAATTTGTAAGAACATCATTGCAATTTAATGCAACGAAAAAGTTACATTAGAGACATGCGGAGGTGCTGCTGCCACCTAACGTCAGAGATCTTTGCTTTACACTAGTCTTAAATGCACATATTTGAACACCATTTTTGTATGTCCGTTAAACTATAAGTGCAGCTGCCTACATAACTACCTTCAAAACTGTGTACCTTTGACAAACTATGTTCTAAAAATTGCCTTCTGCAATCACAAAAACTACTTTATACCACTGTAAAGTTACTATATGTAAGCGATTGTCTTTTTTTAAATTATTTACACGATACTATTAAATTTGTATCCCCTATCCAGATCATTTTTGACACAATTAAGAGAAATTGTTTTTCTTTTTTTAAAAATTCATTTAGTGTTCTTCTTATTTTATTTGAAAGTATTTGACTCTAAAGAAAAGTCTGTTGATGGTGGATACTAAACCCCATAATACCAATACCATCGAAATCAAACCGAAACGCAAATGTTCAGAGATTTTAGCACAACTTGGTAGTCAGTCACAAAGTCTTTTTGTTTTTAAGATTTTTCAAAATACTTGTAAAATAAAGTAAATTACTGAAATGTGACAAATCTACCCTATAAAACTTTTTAACTCCTAATAAAAGAACTACTTCAATAATCAGGACTGTTTCCTTCAGGTGAGATATTTTAGTGGTCTTTAAGAGTATGGCATCATTGCCTAGGGCTTAAAATTTCTCATCTAAAACATTTTCTAGGTTCTGTGTATTTGTATTTTAAATGTTCATGGGAGAATCTACTATGAATCAGAGTTGAAGCCGGGTCACTTTCGGTTACCCGGCCTGACCCGAACATAGGTAACCCGGGCCGAAGCTTGACCCGAATAACCCTGTCTGGAAAATATAATCAACTGTGAATTTTGGCGTAGTATTTAACGTGCTCTGGAGTAACAACTCCGGTTCTGGTCACTCCTGAAAGAAATACTATTCAAATACAATGAAATAATTAAAATCTCTGCTTGGTTCTCCGGATTGTCGGATCTAAATCGGGTTACCGGGTCAGACAGAGTCTGAAGCCTAGACTCGATGACCCGGCCCAAAAGTTGACTCGGTGACCCGTTTCAGCTCTGCTACGAATACGCCACTGTTTAAAAACAAGATAGTTGTAACTGTTATTTTATAACTTTCTGGACATGTACATCATGAGAAACATACGGCAAAATAAATACAAATTATATTATTTTAAAAATCGCTAATACCTGTAATCAGGGTGACTGACTTACACAACTATGCTTCTGAGCCCTCCCATTATGAAAGTGAATAATTTAGCGTACTTCCTTAATGTTTGTCTTTCCATCTTGGAATTTAGCTAATATCGTCATCTTCTTAGACATTTCTTTTATCAACGTCGTTGTTCCGCTGCTACTCCCTGAAGAGCGGGAGTCTGAGGAATTACCGTTCTCTATTTGATGTCTTGTGGGAGGGAGTCTGGAAGACAGGAAAGAAGAAAGAAAGGTAGGAAGTGAATAGAAAGTCCAGGAAGAATTGTTGTGAAGCACCTAATCTCCAGAAGCCCAGTTATCGTGTCCAGGAAGGGATGGATCTATTGATCATTTCTCGCGATCCACGAAAGGCATCAACAGAAAGCGCTTGGACAAAATACCCAAGACATCATCCACAGTGTATCCAACTGTTATTCATCTCATTGGTGGTAGTGAGATTGTTGTTCGTTAACGGTCTTTGAACTCAAAACTGAGAGCGGCGTTTCCTCTCAAACCAAAGATCTTATCTCTTTAAGAAACGGACAAAATAAGGTTAACCCATATAATAAAACTAGCTGACTTTCCCCACCGTTGGTGCGGGGGGAATAAACTATGTTGGCAACACTAATAGTTGTACTGCTATTACTACTACTACGACAGCTACTAATACAACTACTACGACTACATCTACAATTACAAATTCTACTACTACAATAGAACAACAATAGCTACAGTACTACTACAACAACAACTACTACTACTACTGCTTCTATTATTATTATTATTATAGTAGTAGTAGTAGTAGTATGCAAACCTTCCACCATGCATCCATTAACTGAAGGATTCTCAATTGTATCAAAACAACCAAAAATCTCAATTAATGAAATCAGGATGTCAAGCCAACCGATTGAAATCGATTCAGTAACGTCCACTTCCAGAATATTTCATACCCCCAGAGCAGACTTTGGGCTGTAAGTCAAAAAAAAAAAAAATGAAGTTCGTAGCAACAATTTATTAACAAAATTATATGCGCACAAAGAAGCCACAGCAGAAGCAGAATGAGTTAAAGAAACAAACAGAAATTAACGACCTGTAATCTATGTCTAACAGTGACCGTTACACGTAGTAGTAGATACCCACATTTCACGTACTACACTTTCTTCAAATCTTAGGCAATCGAATTAATTAAATAATTTTGGTTTGCAACAATCAAAATCTGAATTTTAAAAATCTAAAATATTTATTTTATTCATTTCATTCTTGTTTGAAATTAAACATGGAAATTATTTATTTATTTCATTGTTATCAAATATATAATTACTGTTTCTTTTTAATTAGTTGACCACACGGTCACTCACTTCCGGTGAATTTAAATATACCTATGGCTTGTCTCAAGACTAAAGGAACATGTATACAAAATTTAGTAGAAATCAATGCTTGTATGTAGAATTGTATAAGTAACAACTGGACATACATTCGGATTGATATATATACAGACAGATTGAAGCAAAAAATATGGCATTAATGAACTCAGAAATAACCGAACCGATTTTAATAATTTTTGGTATGAACTTAGTCCCTGATCATCCCAAGATTTATATGATATCAATTTAATGATATAGTTGGTAGGAGATAAGGTAGCATCAAAAAATTACATTGTTTATAACAATGAAATGAATAAATGGTATCCATTTTTAATTTAATACAACAATAAAAGGAATTAAATAAATATTTTAAATATTTTTATCGTTCATGAGATTTAAAAAGATCTACAAGAAAGAACTAGTCTGTCGCACCTATAAAATGGAAGGTTGAGGTCAACCCATTAATTTTACTAAGCAAACAACGAGGAGTCCGAAAATCACATCCATTCTTTCCTCCTATGTGTCGTTTAGCTGCCAGAACAAAAAGAGTTTAAGAAATATATATATATATTCAAGAGGGGGGCATGTGCTATGGCACCAATTTCTCCCATTCACTTTCAGTCGAAAAGAATGTTTCTTTTTGTTTTTTTTCGCTGACAGGCTAATTCACTTGTTCAAGTACCGATTGTTGTAAACCAGAAATTTTAACTTCATTGGGTTAAGATTTGAAGAAACTGTAATACGTAAGGTATGGATAATTGCTACTACTACTAATTAAAAGGATGAGCGGGGGTTGTATCAACCATGACACAACAGCGCCTGGTCTTCGCTGGCTGGAGGTTAGCAGTTGAGGGCAGTGAAACACACATACCAGCAATGGATGATAAGATATTTCTAATAAAACCTAACCAATGTATTATCAAGAACTTACCTTAGTAGTAACAGAATGTTGGGAAAATGTTGATAAACACCTGAAGAATGTATTAAAATTATTTAAACACAATATTAACACACTTCTAAAAAAAACAATATCAATTTATTATTATACGAAACTCATTCATTAAGAAATTTTGGAAATATCTAACTAATTAAAATTGCATTAAATATTGTTGTAGTAACACCATCTCATTAAATTTTAAAATAATTAGAATCCACTTATCAAAAGATTATTTCAAAGGGTTAGAAAGACATATAATAATTATTTGAACATATTTTAAAGATATTTGAAGATTATCATCCTTAAAATATATGAAACAAATGTTTGAAAATAGTGTTATATCATCTTTCTTTTTTCTGTGCTGCAGCCTTACGCTATTTAATATGGTGTGGTTGAAGGAACTACAACAGTCAGTGACAGAATTGTCTTCAGATTATCTGATTAACATACGCTAGAAAGCACACTCTTTAATTTCTCTGGTTTCAGTTTACAGTAGAAAAGTTTATGATAATATAATATGACTTTCAGTGTCAATTTAAAGCATACCAATGTCTAATAATTGTATTTAGCTTGTCTTATCAGTTAGAGGGAGGGCTACACCATTTCTTTGGTGCATGTGCAGTAATGATTAAGGTTAGAATCCAACCAAGTTCACTGAGGTTGATGGACATATATATGAACACACATTCGTTCAGTCAATTTTATTAAACAACGTAACTACGACACATTTCTAATGGCAATGTTAAATAATATAACAGTTGATGATATTGTGACAAATATATTAAATACAGTTAATGCGCTTTTCCTGTGACTTTTTGTACCCGAACTTCTTTATAGGTGTCGCCTGGATCAAGAGTAATACGTAGGATCAAGGTGATCGTAAGAAGAGCAGGACACGAGATAGAGCCTAAAAACCTCCTGGCCCTCTAGAGGCCATATCTCGTACTAGATATTATTGGGGAATCTAATCTTTTGGCATTATGCTATATTCAGTGAGAGCTTTCAATTGATGTACAACATGTGGGGGGTCACTTCCCAATTTTTTCTTGTAAGCTCAGATCCTATATTTTTTAAATACGCTTTTTATTTATTTATTTCAGTAGTTTTAGATACAATACATTGAGAATTTATACTGGAACATTATCACAAAGTAAAAGTATACAATACAAGATTTATATAAATAGGTGCATTTTAGTCACCTAGCATCAAAATAGGATGATCTACTTTTGCAAAGTATTCGTACAATCATTTTTTGCACTAAACGAAAATAGGATTATGTGCATTAACACAGGAATGATTAATTTGTTTTAAAAGCTTGAATTACGTAACCACTGATTCCTATGTCACTGGTAGTTATTTGAAACTAACTTTAGTTTCAAATTATCACAGTTGGCAACCACGAAAAAAGAAGAACGAAAGCAACAGGAAATCCTCCGAAATCCGTTGTTTTGTGGCAAGATTGTTTCTATGACAACGAGAGCGCCTCTGTGGTCGATCCTTACACTCACTCAAATATCTCTCTCTCTCTCTCTCTCTCTCTCTCTCTGCGAGCTGTAATTGCGATTTTCGTCTTGTTCCAGATATGAGAATGTGTGTGTGTTCGTTACTGACCCTTGAGGAGAGGCTGGTCATTACACAAGAGTAGTTGCGATGTTTCTGGAAGGATGCACTTTCCTTCTTTTATAATTTGCTTCGTCATATACAGGGTATTTCAAAAGTCAATATATATTTAGTTTTTTTTTTAATTTTACGGCAATATTTATTCTTTTACGTCCATAAAAACTTAGATTTTATGTTAATCTACGTTGTATAAGCTGAACACGCAGCTTCTGTCTAACTTCGGCATAAAAACTGAGGTATGAAATTCGGCATCGAGCACTTTTCCGAAGAGAGCACCTATTCCTTTTATATGTATCATATAGGCATTCCCCTCACGAGTCAGGATGTCCAGCACCAAATTGGAACCCGAATGCCTCCCCAGTTGCGATCAAAAATTTGCGACCGTATCCACACTACTTCGTGGGATGGCTACACAAAGCGTAAGTTTGTGTCATGTTCAAAGTATATTTTCTTATAGTTTAAATTTAATCTTTATAAATATTACTGTATTTTCAAATTTAAATTGATTTGATTGATAAAATAAACACAAATGCCAAATTTTCTACTGAGTCACAGTATCATATACCAGGAAAAGTAGCACTACGCACACTGGCCCATTGCAAGTGGTAATGAACGTATGACAGTGATACTTGGTGGAGATACTACTGAGATAATACGGAAACTATTTACGCTTGGAGATAATAGTTCCAATTTTCTGAACCAGGCGAAAATGTGGTGCCGTACGAGCAATAAACACGTGGAAATGGTACAGAATGCACGGATAGGCTCATGAGTGACCTAGGCAGGAAAGATCAAACACGTAAGAAATATGTAATGGGAACAATTTTATAAGCACCAAATGTTTGTATATCGAATAATGTTTTCAGATCTTGTCGCTGATAAAGGATAAGCCTCGCAGGCTATTTTAGAATAACTGGAAAAGATCTGATGGCTTTACAAAAGGATAATACGATGGGCGCGGAAGAACTTCGAACCGTTGTTCTTTCCAAGCATTTGGTAGTGGATTACACTTTCCCAGTCCCACTAAACGTAGATGATTCTCTTGCGTGGATGCAGCTCTGTAGATATGGCTTGCTTGTCGGAACTCAGCCACTGCTTGATATTCCAGTGAAGACACAATTTTTCATCGCCGGTTACAATGCGGTAAAGAAATTGAAGTGTCCAGGAGTAACCTGATGTCGAACAAGCAAACTGATGGGCTTTAGAGGTGTGATGGAGTTTACCTCTTTCCGGTATCATGAGAGCCAGTGCCGGATGTATGTAGCCAAAGGGAGAAAGCGCCCCGGGCGGCACGTTTAGAGGGTGGCAAACAGCTAAAAATAAAAGCTCGTAGGAGGTAATATCGCATATTCAATTGAAAATAGACCTAAACGTGTTCAAAATGGCAATCGCGGCGCGCTAAGATATTTTTTTATGTTATTATATACAACCTACCTTCAGCTCTAAAATTCAAAACCGCGAGTCAAGTCAGATAGGCAGATCTACTGCCTTACTGGAGTTAGTGATAGCACACGCCGATCGTAACAGTAAAGACGGTCGTAAGGCAATATTAAAAATGCCGGCGTCCTATCGGGGATAATGAAGAGAACCGAGCCTGATTTTCCTAACCTCCACTAATCGTTCCTAACACACTTATGATAATAGATACAATAATATAAAAAAAATAGAATTTGGCAGATTACAATCACGACTGTATTTACTATTATGATCCGACGCTAGTAATAGCGATGCCACGACAAGCTCCAGAGAAGATAACAAAAGTACACTACGTGATGCGAGACAATGTTGTGACCGTCGCATCAGCCGGTCGTGTTGTTTGGCTAAAAAAAACGATGGAAAGGGCGGCAATTTAGCATTGCCCCCCCATAGGAGAATTTCTAGATCCGGCACTGTTCATTGAAATAACATTGGAAAGAACCCAAACAAATTTACCTGACAACCAAATATATCCATTATTCTTTCGGAGCAATAATATTAGCCAAATATATTTCTTGACTTGACACCTTAACATATATTCAGTGCAGGTGTAAGTTAAGTAAAATATCGTATTTCTGGCAACACTGCAATGTTTGGTATCATTACTTTGACCCCTTTCTCACTTTTTCCTAATCACCTCCATGAAAACAAATCTCAGGTGGACGTTTGGCCATAACATTCCATGTTTTGTATTATATTCACATTTCTCCCCTTTTATAACATGCGCCATAATTCTTAATATGTGTGTGAGAGAGTGTGTTGAAAGTCATTAGGCTCTACAGAACATTACGATACATGAAGGTGATAACGCTTTCTATTTTTCAGAAGGAGAGAAAAAAATATATGTAATCTCCTAATAAAGAGATTACATCCTTCAGCAAATTTTTTAACTGAAAACAAATTGTTCCATTACACGAAACATAAAAAGATATAAACTACAGGTTTAAAAACTGGCGATTAATACAGAAACATGGGGAGAAAAAGGATAGCTATATTTCAAAAGAACAATTTTGTGTATGTAATCCTAATGTGTTACATCGAACAATGGAGAAGGGTTTAAATCAGAAAACCAGAAAAGAACAACAAGGAAAAAAGTAACAAAGGAATTCGTTGTTGATACAAGACAAGTGGAAAATGAGGGAAGAAGAATTTTTGTTAACATTGTTTAATTTTTTTTTTTTTTTGTCTCTTTTAGTTTTCTTATACTAGATGCTGCCATTGTTACAGTCTCTCACCCTTCCCATTTCATCTCACTTTGCTTTTGTGATTATTATTGCTACGACAATCACTCCTCACAACCCTCCCTGTGTTGGCTTCTCCCCCGTCTTAAAACACTCTCCCCCTCCCTTTATTCAACATCGAAAGTAATAACTTGAAATGGCATTTTGATTTGTGTGGAGCTGCTTGTTTGCATTTTGTATGGTTTGTCTATTATTAAAGGAGCTGTAAGGGAGGTTGAAGTCTCTCTTTTTTTTTCTGGAACAGGGGTTTCTGAAATTCCCGGTGTCAGAGTAGACGAGTTTTAATGATTCGTTACTTTTCGACATGGATAGCGCTCAAGTGAAATTTTAGTCATGAGAATTACTACTGAATTTAGCCACAAGGCATGCACTAAGAACTACATTTTCTGTGTGCTAATAACAGAAGAGTCAAGCAAAAGTTTAATTGAATATTTTGTGTGGAGTATAATGTTATATGAAGCCGAAACATACCCAGATAGCATGCCAGCTTGCAACAAGATTGTCAGTTACTTGTTTTGAGCTTATCAAACTTGATATTGTGTTGAACTTGATAAACAAAAATGAAACACACTTGTTGGAAGAACGTAAGTGGTTTGATTGTTATAAGTAATCTAATTCAAGCTTGTTAAAACATGCAGTTATGCGAGGGAACTTTTTCAAACTTGAAATTTATTTGAACTTTGTTTCGTTGCACTTCTACTGTGGTCTCAGTGCGACGAAGTCCCTTCATGTGCCAGGACTGTTTTGCCGTATGATAATCTTCGCCAACCCTTTCACTACAAGCGCGTCTTTCAATCTGATGAGCTTAGTAAGAATAACGAAAGACAGTTAGACAGTGTTATTCCGTGGTTAGTGACTACAGCATTGATTTGGAGTGTCACTCACTGGTCCTCGGATCTATTCTCACTCAGGGCATATCTTATTTTTTTTAAAATAATGTTTCTCTTTCTTGTCTTGTCAGTGCTATTTCAACCTTGATTCTTGTAAACTAGACTTGAATTGCTAAGCTTGCGTCAAGTTGTCCCACTTGTCAAAGTAAGTTTGATCCACTTTTGAGTTAGGTCAGAATTACTATGTGGAAAAAAATCTACAGTGGTGAATACAATATCTCGTAGTGAAGTATTTGCTCTGAGAAAATAATTGTAGGAAGAGGGTTTAGAAATGATTTCAGTTAGCGAACATAAAAAGTGCAGAACACCGGAGAATTTCTGCTCATTCAATATTCATGTACATATTTTCCTCACACACATTACACCTAGTCTTAGGAGGAGAGAGAGAGAGAGATTCTATAATGTTACTTGTTCCTTTCTCTATCCACCACACATTTCATATCCATTTCTCGTCGTCGTTGGTTACTAATGTTGCAAATTAAATTTCGTGAACAAGTCGCCATTTTGCTCCTACTCTAGAAAATTCGATTAACAAGAGTCAATTTCTCCTCGTCTGGATGAGTGATTCAGTTACATGTTGATGATATTTGATCTGGTCTTCGCAATTATTCGCATATCTCCTATAGAAATGTGATGTAATGGAAAAGGATAATTTGAAAATAACATTCAAATTTGCAATAGTTAGTCACTATGGACAAAATTTTATTTTTATTCTTTTATTTGGACATGTCATTATTAGAAAGTCGGGTGGATTTAAAAATGGTACTCAATACTGTAAAAAAATTGGGAACATTGTTTGATATATGATATCTAGTAAGCATTTGCAATAATCCTGCTGTGACTGAAAAGAGTCTGTCAAATACACCAAGAGATTACTTGTGTGTGGTTGGAGATTCTCATTTTCCCGTTCCAGGGTGATTTTCGTTTTAAGGGGTTCGAATAACATATTTCTGACCTTCTATAATGTTTTGATGTACTGATTTCTCCAGTCGCAATTTAGTTCAGTCACTAAGATGCTGGATTTCCAACCAAAGAAAGAACCTGTGTTCAAATCTCACTTCAGACTACTATTTATTTCTTTTTCTGAAACCTGCAATGTGGCTGTTTTTTTTATTTCCCAAGTTACAGGAAATTTTTAGGCAGCTATATTACCTGACTTTTTCCAGGAGTGTATTCGAAAATTTTTAACAGTGAACAAAACGCTTTACTTTATTTGGAGTTCAAATAAGAAATTGTGTTTATGGCGTTTCTTGATTTTCCTATCAAAATATAATTTTTAACTCGATGTTAAATCTCATTTCTGAAAGACATAAATAACTCTCTCTCTCTCTCTCTCTCTCTCTCTCTCTCTCTTTGTATTCACTCTGTGTACGAAACTAACACAATTTAAGAGGAGCTGCATACAAATAAAGTGTAAATGAAGTGGGTTTTATTTCTTCAGAGAATGGTCGATATTGATTTTCGTTTACAGACAAGTCCTGTTACTGACATATCAGAAGTCATATACAAGATAATCAAAAATATTCTGCCGGTTTTGACGTCGCATGGGAATACGTGATCGCTGATACGGAAATGAGTGTCTCAGGTGCTGGAAAAACAATCAGGGTGAGAGAGGGAACATTGCCAGTGACCAAGACAAACGCTTTGCGCACTCACAACAGTCACAGCTCGAGTAATGGCAAAGTCAAGTGGAGGTGTTTGTGTGTTTTATGACTTTAAGATAGGCTTGTCCGCAGCCGAATGAAATTGCCGAATACAAGCCTTTGGGATAATGATGTTAACGATTGGTTCCAGAAATTTATGTCAGAAGATTTGTCCCTGTATGATGAACTCCACCCTAGGCGCTCTCAGACCCTGGATAACGAAACCCTGAATGCGGCCTTAGAGCAAGACAGCTGCCAAACCTGTGGGAAGTTTGACGCACGCTTCCAGGTTTCTGATCATACAGGGAAGGCATACAAGTTGACTAAATGGGTACAACACACACTGTCGGAAGCCTCCAAGGACCAACGAGTTACAGCCCGTTTGTCGTTGGTTTCTCGGTACCGCAACACAACCATATTCGATCGAGTGCTTACCAGTGACGAAAAGTGCTTACCAGTGGTGCTTTATGAGACTCCCAAGCGTGCCAGACATTGGTTGTCACCGCGGGACCCTGTACCTCACAACGAGATCATGCTTTGTATCTGTGGACTAGTCGCCAAGTGGTGCCTTACGAGCTGCTACCACAGGGCCAAACTATCACTGCCCACCTGTCTCGCTCCAGTTGGAACGTAAGCAACAGGCATTGCAGCAGAATGAGATAGTATTGGTGAATGGCAAGGATGTTCTGTTTCTTGCCTACAATGCCAGCCTGCATGTGGCGAGAGTGGTCAAGGATTCCATAGAGCGAGTAGAGACTTGGCTCCAGGGAGACACTGTGCCATCCATTGTACTCTCCGGACCTTGTCCAAACAGATCATCACCTCCTCCATTACCTGGACAAACACCTTCTCAAATGAGGCAAACTTGCGGCAGTCATTCACGGCTTTCTTTTCGTCCAAGACCCCCAGTGTTACCCCCAGGGTATTGCGGAGCTGCAAGAACGTTGACAAATGATGCTGGATGCCGATGGGGATTACTTTGAGGACTAACGGTAAGTGAGATTTTCGGTATACGTTTCTGTTTCTACCAAAAACGGCAAGATTTTTTGTTGTTGTTGTTACCTTGCAATATTGTCAAGCAATCTGTCTCCACTTAACTCACTCAAAGTTTGCACTACTTTTTGGAGAAAGGAGTCGTATAAGTTTGGTTGTAAGTGTTTATTCTAAACATGAAAATATGAATGCTATAATAACTTTGTGTTACATGCTTATATTACACAACGAGATGAGCCTATCGAGCTGATCTGACTATTTAGGGAAATTATATTTCCCTGCTTTCGAAAATTATATTCTCCCCTAGGATTACCTTTTCGTGAATCTCCTGTCAAAGTACATTTACCATACTTTTAATTTAAATGGATGTTTCGTGAGTCTCCTACTTCATGAATATTTAGTTCACTAGGATAGACTCTTCATGTGTCCTCTCCC
>JAGDQP010019667.1:0-34542 GCA_022664845.1 Lepisma saccharinum | reverse complement strand
AAAATGGGAGACCTCTCAGAGTTTCAAAGAGGGCAAATTGTTGGTGCGCGGTTATGTGGAGTGAGTGTGACGGCAGTGGCTAGTGTGTTAGGTGTGTCGCCAGGGACAGTGTCGAAGGTGATGACGGCCTACACAACACACGGGAAAACCACATCGGGGAAGCGGAACAGTGGGCGGAAGAAAAGCATCAGTGACAGGGCACGCCGGGTATTAAAGCGCATTGTCACGCGGAACCGTCTTGCCACTGCGGCGCAAGTGACGGAGGAACTCAATCAGCACCTCCCCCAACCTGTTTCGACAATCACAGTCCGCCGCGAATTACATGACATGAACTTACGGGGTCGTGTTGCACGGGCCAAACCTCTCATCAGGGACCAGAACGCTTTAGCACGCCGCAAATGGTGCCGCGACCATGCAACTTGGACCGTTGACGACTGGAAACGTGTGGTATGGTCGGATGAGTCACCATTCACCCTATTCCAAACCACGGGCCGTGTTTATGTGTGGAGAACGCCCAAAGAAGCGTATGATCTGCAGTGTCTCCGCCCAACTGTGAAACATGGCGGCGGCACGGTGATGCTGTGGGCCGCAATATCATGGTTTTCATTGGGTCCTGTGGTCACACTTCGCGGACGCATCACTGCCAACGATTATGTCGCAATTTTAGGAGACCACTTGCATCCTATGGTCCGGATGTTGTTCCCGGACAATGACGCCATATTCCAGGATGATAATGCACCCATTCACACAGCTGGAGTTGTTGCAGCGTGGTTTGAGGAACATCGGGATGAAGTTCAACACCTCCCCTGGCCCGCCCAATCCCCAGATCTCAACATAATTGAATATTTGTGGTCCATCTTGGAAACACGACTCCGGCGACGATTTCCACCTCCATCCTCTCTCACAGAACTGGCCGATGCCCTGCACGAGGAATGCTGTAATATTCCACTTGCTACCATTCACGACCTCTATGCCTCCATCCCATGTCGCATCAAGGCTGTTCTGAGGGCGAAAGGTGGCCCGACACCATATTAATCTGGTAAGTTGCACTTTCGTTCAGGTGTTTCCATTATTCTGATAAGCATCTGTATATATATATATATATATATATATATTAACACGCTAGCGGCCATAATTTTGAAGATATTTGAACCAAATTTTTATATGTTGTTTCTAGGCTTAATAGCTCGGTTAAGTTCGTTAATGAGCAAAATCGGTCGCCATCTTAGATCCAAAATGGCCGCGGAACCCATTGTTGTATAGAATACACAGCAAAACGGCTGGGGCTATTGAAATCAAATTTGGCATAAAGGTACAACATGACTTTTTGATTACAAAAATATTACCTAATGAATTCAAGGACACCATCTTGGATCCAAAATGGCGGAAGTAAGAAATCTATTTTCCATTACGTTTGAGCTAGAGATACGAAATTTGACATGAAAGTGTATTGTCACTAGTACTTCAAGAAAATATTACGAAATGTTGAAAATGTCGCCAGCTTGGATTCAAAATGGCCGCCGAACCCATTGTTGTATAGAATACACAGCCTAAAATGGATCCAAAATGGCGTACATAAGAAAACATTTTGCACACCATTTGAGCTAGAGATACGAAATTTGGCATAATGGTGCATTATGACGAGTAGTTTAGGGAAATATTACAACATTTGGGAAAAGTCGCCGTCGTTTACCCAACATGACCGCCCAAAATCCCATTTTGCACAACGTTTGAGCTGGATAAATGAAATTTTACTTGAAGTTGTACCATCACAGGTAGGTAACGATAATATAATAAAACTTGAAACCGAATTTCCAAATCATTGAAAGTAGAGAAACGAAATTTTCTTTGAAGGTGGATGACCAAGAGTAGGTTACAATAAATGGGACGAACCTTCCTTTTGAGGGCGCAACCCCCCCGTGGGAGGGTGCAGATTTTTACAAAGCGATCATAAAGAATGTAATCTTAACTTCTCATATAAACGGAGAATCCTTCAGAATGTGGAATCAAACAACTAAGTCACTATAGAGAAGTAGACAAGTAGAAGTGGACGTAGCTTGTGATGAAGAAAATGCCTGAGGGGAACTCAGTGCTAACACACGGAGAATTCAATTAAGTAGAACTTTAATATTATTAGTGAATAATAATGTATTTTATTTCAATGACAATAGAAATGTGATATTATGTCGTATATCGATATAAGCGTTAAACGTATTTCTGATGGTGCCATATTTATATTTGTGTCAGTGATATTATAGATGTATAGGTATATACGGATACTATGTCTATGTGTTCTTGTAGTACTAAGTAGAAACCACTAATTGGTCACCTTCTATGTCAACGTTCAAATGTATTAAATTTTGTTTAAAGTAGTAGTACGCCCACAACATTTTAGCTAGCCCAATAAATGCCCAGTAGATAGATTTAGTGTGTAAGGACATTTATGTGTATTATCTAGGATTCTTACCCTCATCGGGCGCCACATGTCACTGACAGGAGACATTGTAACTTGTTGAACGGGAATCTGGGATTCTGCACACTGCCATATTTGTTTAATATCTGGCAATACTATTTTCTATGCAGAGACGAGGCTCCGAAACCTTGCCTCACCCTAGTAACTCGGATGACAGGTTGGCAATGCTGCCGTGTCCAGAGAGCGGATGGCAGCAATCACCTGCAGGAAGACTAGAAGCTTCGACACACCAAAAAAGTGTTAATTAGTGCTTGATTTAAATATTGCGATGATGAAAGTATGTGCACCATTATTGTAAACTTTACGGGAGGATGTGAACATATGATCATGCGTCAACCGTAGGTATAAAACGGCGGATGACAGTTTAAAAATACGCAGCAAATATACTACGAGAGCCGGGCACCCAGGTAACACCTTTGTTAGTCGTGTGTTCTAGAAACAGTGTCTGGCAAAATATATAACTATCTTAATGTTTGGAAGAGCCTCCATCAAAACAAAACATTTTGGTGTGTGTTTTATTACCTATTGTGTTACTCTGAATATGACTATACGTAATCAGTGAATGTGATGTCGCTGTATGTTTTGCATCCACGTGAGAAAGTGTTTGAACATTTGAGCGGACAGCAAAACACATATATTTTCAAAAATATTTTTTATCTGCGTTACAGCTCGAGCTCGGTTGTAGATAGGATTATTTGTGGGCTTATACATCTTTAGTTATTGTACAAGAAAGCAATTGGAGTATGTTTTCATTTCATAAGCAACTGCAGTAAGATACGAGTCTTTCATAAGGATCAAAGTTGCACAGCGTAACTTAAGCCAAAATTGACCTTATGCATGGTACGTACTTATCATATTTTACCCAACAAAGAACGGCGCGGGTACCGTGTTTGTTCATGGCTGTAGGTATTGTTCTTAAATCACTACTGAGAAGAAAAGTTATGTGACTTCTCCCATAATATATCAATTTGCGTTGTTCGGGTAACCAACCGCTTTTGAAACAGAGTAAACTTGATATTTAGATTTAAGTCCCAAACTGTGTTTGCGTAAGAAACATGTGAATAGCGTTATGTGGTATATTGTACTGGCCTGAATTATTTTCCAGCGTCACACATTGAGTAGTATGTGAATAAATGGAAGCATGAACGTAACAACCACATGAATACACTATAAAGAGTGCAAATGACCATAAAAGTTAAGTTGAGATTTTGTATTTTAAATTCATGTTGTGGTTAGACAACTTAAAGTAGGATTAGACGGGCAGGTGGTCACACTAGCTAAAGGTATATTGTAATACATTACGTTAATAATAAATACAAGTTATCAAATGAATACCGGATCTAAAAACGTTAATCTGCTTATCTGAAAGTACAGTAAAAAAAATTAGTACGTCGAGGGCCACCGTCAGTGTAAAATTTCACAAAAAAGGGGAAAGTAAGTAAAATAGCGTGATTGTAACACTGAGTTCATTGCATGTGATTTATAAATAACAGCGTTTTGTCAGTCACATGCCATGATAAAATTTTGTCATGTATCTTTGTTCATGTCGTCTGCCGAGCAAATAACATAGTACTATTCATTATAAACGTTGAATTGGGTTCAGGCTCATTAGATATTTGTTAGTATGAAGCATATGTGTCCAGGTGTGTTGTCAGTGCATCAAAGTAAGCAACATATTTGTCCTCTTTTCTTTAATGTCCCTTCAATAGCGTGTAAGTGCAAATGTGATATTTTTATATAACCTTTAGAAAAATCATAATAAAACTGTGTTTGCGTAACTGTTTGATATATATTTACCCCAATAGCAGCCCTAATTGATATTTTGATCACAACATCATTTTTATTCACATATTCTATGAAATAGCGGGAATAAATGTCTTACAGTTGAGGAGGAAAATTAAGAGGTATATCAACAGCTATGTATTTTGTTCGTAAATCAGATTGAAACTTGTTTTCCTTGTTTGATGCACTTCTTCTTTGTGCCTAAATTTGAATATTGGGTTGCCATCCTACCTGTATCTTTGCGCGGCCATTCAGCACTCCAGGACACATTTCTTATAGGACGAACCGCCAGATACTTTCTTGTTAGTAACGTTACGGTCTAGTCAACAATTTTGCTTTAAGTGTGTCACTTGCCTATACTCAAGTGTTTGCTCGAAACACAGTTGTAGGAACACTCGCGTGTCTAGCCGCCAACTACATTTCCTTTGCAGTTCCCACATTCCCTCGTGGGAAGGAAGCGGGAAGAAAGACAGCAACGACGCCCGTGCAGAAATATCTTGGAGCAGAGACCGTCATACTGACTAACTTCCCTTGCAATGCTTTCTCCTTGTTCCGTTTGGTTATTTTTACCTCTTCTTTCGATTGTTTCCAAATCAATCTTATTTTGTGTATCAGAAATTGACGCTTTTGGACTTAGTCTTGTCAAGTTCATATGAAGAATCGTGGAACAGCACCTTGAATAAAGGCAGAAGAATTTTTCTTTCGGTTCCTCTTGCCACAGGTAGAAAGTATATACTTATTTTTTGTAGTTTCTGGTGCCTATTAAATTTGTCCATTAAAGTCGTAATTTCGTTATAATTTTAACTCTTAATATTATATTCTCCAACAGTATAACGTTGATCGCATTGTTTTCGTTTCAGGCAAAGCGGACAGGCGTGATATTAATTAAGCTTTCCGGCACTTCTTTGGACTCTAAGACAAAAGAGGAGGTAGGTGTTTAAATCCGTAATTTAATTACTTAATGTCTTGTAGCAATTGAACGTTACTGTTGTGACATTAAAGTAGTATAATTCCTTTCACTTCAAACTTACGCATAAAACGTACGGAATTTAAGTTTGGATTGTTAAAAGTAATTGTTTGACCGCTGGTGAATATTACAAAAATCGTATTGAAGACTTAAATGGACAGCTGTAATGCTGTCATGCTTGTCAGACTAACTGGTAATTGAAGAAGATTATCCATACCATAGAAATGAGTAGTTCAGTATTTCACTTCCCTAGTTAAGAACTGCAAAATTAATGCACCATTAAAATTCATTGCTATAAAATTCTATAATCTACTAACATTCAAAGTACAAATATTCCATTCCAAATTAAAAACATTGTGTCCCAGGTGGATGAGTGGTAACACTCGCTGTCTTGTAGTCAAGGAATTCCGGGTTCGATTCCTGGTGTGGAAATACGTCGTTCGGAGCCTATATTAATGTGTAGGTCCCGTCCTTAGAATCTTACCAGATCGTTTAGGATGTTAACAACAATTCGATCAAATAAGAACATTATGAGAAGCAAATTAAAATGATTGGACGATTAGCACCAACGAACAATAGATTTCCATGCACAAGGCGTAATTTAATGAATCACACGTTTCTCGTGAAACCTAACTCGCGGTCGCATCGCAAACAATTTGCATGCTGCTTAAATGGCGATCAGCTGTGATCCAATTTGCATTCATAATTTATGAAAGGCCTCTTGCACATTTGTTTCGATTTTCATTTTGTTGTAAAAAAAAAAAGCATCCACAAACAGTTTTATTAATAAAAAGCCTTATGTTCCGTTACTACTTACTCTGATATAAATATCCGTTTGTCTACTAAAGGCTTTATGTCAGAATTTTTGTAAGTTTTTCTCAATTTCCCAAACGTTACTTTGTATGACAAGAAGCCTTTCATAAATAATCGATTCAATTACTGGCAACCAAAATTAAGTATGGGTGATCGCATTATCACGGTTCGCTACCACGCACTTTAAGTTCCAACGGACAAAGAGCGAAAAATAAATTATTTGTAAATTCAAGCAGACTTGTGGAGAACGTTCAAGGATTACGTAAGAACATTGCTAGTCATTTTGTACCCACCTCATTTTCCTGGTAAGCTAAAAATAAGCAAATAACTGACTCCGTGGCCTTGCGTTTAAGTAAGATTTGTGAAATTTCTTATTATTTCTTAGTCGAAATAACCATTTAAGCCTTTAAATTGACATGAATATGTTTAAGGCAAATAGTTATGAAATCATTCACAAGTATCCTGAAGAATAAATTAAAAATCAAATTTATGTCAAACTTTTACCAGTTATATTATTTTATTGAATTATTTAACACACACAAACAATGATTTAGGAGAAAACGATACTTTATTTATTTTATTTTATGTTCTACGAAAATTACCCACACCAAAAATGCCGGATCTTGTAGAGTACGTTGCAGTGCACAACCTCACATGCATATTTGTCTGTCTCACCTATGCGTTGCTTAGATGAGATTGTCGGCAAAATAAACAAAGTTTGATCCCTCTCCCCTTTTAATTCTTACGTAATACTTGAACGATCTATGTGTGCTTCAGGTGTGTTGTGTGAAGTTCACATACGGAAGAACAGTTTTCATTTCATTAAAAGCAATTTTATCTAACTTGTATGCAACATCAGTCCGAGTTACATGCATCATCATACCTCTCTGTTCTGTCCGACCTCTTCGTTGTGTCGAACTTTCCTCTAACAAGGGGCGAAATTGGTGAACTATTAAGTCGATATCGAGATGATGAATATGACAAATGATAGGACATAGCATGCTTACTTTAACAGCTAAAATTTTAGCTGACACAACTATGGGTTAGCCTCGTAATAAACATTCAAAACACTTTACAGGGCGAGATATTATTAAAAATCAAATTTATGTCAAACTTCTAAATAAATAAAAAGTACGAGACCGACAGGAATGAAATATCTCTGAACATGTGGAAGCGAGGGGAGAAATAACACGAAGCATACCTCGTTGCCAGCGGTCATCTTGAAATCCGCCATCTTGGATTCAACTTGAAGATTTCAAATACGAAGGGATGACTGTGACATATCAATTAGCACTTACATTTTCTCAGGAATTCATAACAGTGATAGGGTTTTGTCTATATCTAACGGTTTGTGAGATTTGTAATGGTTTTTCCGTTATTGTTCCTTTACGTTTGGTCCTCACGAAAGCTAAACCAACCTCTGCGCAAGATTTGCATATTTTCATGTTAAACATAGTTTGTTGAAGCGTTGTATAACACACGTTGTATTATGCTATCAGGTGGTTAATAGTTAGATGGATTAGTGTGGCCCAGTTGAGTGCAACCACGATCCTCTAACCGGATGGTCGAGCGGTCTACGTCTGTAGGCCATCGGCGCAAAGATCCCGGGTTCGATTCCCGGCAGGGGCACGGGTGTGGATTTTAACAGTTAAAGGCGAATCGTGACGTGCCGCAGTCCAATGTTACTAGACTGGCCCATATAAAAAAAAGTTTACCAAAATAAACTTTTTTTAACCCTAGCCGGACTTACTCCTTTGGATATATCTTTGGGACGGTACTTGAAGGCCAATGTGTGCCAGTGTAATTTAATGGTGTTTTCTACATGTACAGATGAATCACTGACAGTGAGACATGTGCATTGAGTATGCGCACAACTATCACCTGACGGGCTTCGACGTTTACCGAAGTGCTTAAATGAGTACGGAGTCCATGTGAAACATGTTCCGTGATGGTGATTGTGGATTTTGTGGTTCACAGCTTCTCTTAATATTGATGAACGTGTTTGTTGTGGTGTTACAAGGTGTATATGGCACGTAATTCTTCCTTTAGGAACAACCCGCCGAGTTCAAAACCTAACCTAATTCCGATCATAAGTGTAACACGGTTACAATTATCGTAGATTGCACTGCACTATTTAATTTCTCGTTACAAGAGGATGTCCTTTGATATATCTCATGGCCATTCTGCAATTTGAAATTTTTAAGTTGAATCCAAGATGGCCGCCGGAAACGTGGTATGTCCTGCAAAATGTTTCGCCTCACCTTTAACATATCAGCCGAACCAATAATCTTATCTGATAGTTAAAATAGTACTGCAATGAAATTTGGTACAATGACGATTCACCTGGGTCTCAAGTTTCTAAAAAAAATGTAATGGAGGACGAAGGGTAGGTGCAGAGTTTGATTTGTGCAATTTCAGGAGATAGGAAAATAAATTAACGTATCTTACCCCAGGGCGTCTCCAGGAATTTTCCCAAGGGGGGCAATATTAAAAGTACACAAACGTTATAAACAATAAATATAATAGAGGGGGTCCCCAAAAGAAACCAGAATAATTTTCTGGTGGCCCGGTCCTTTGTAGTACATGCTTCCGCCGCTAGCTGCCTCTTGATGGGATCCTTTGCATCAGTCTACCGACCAGCGTTGTCGAGTGAAATCGCGGTGCCACGTAATACATATTTTTGTTAAGCGCCTCTTGCTTGTTCGGCGATTTTTGAGATGACTGGAAACTGGAAACAATGCGTGAGGCTATGAAATTCAGTTTTCTGTTTGGGGCAACAGCTGTAATGCTTTAAACGGAATTACAATGAAGCTGCTCTGGGAAAAACAAAACTTTACGAGTGTTTGTTTTTGCTTCGAGGCCACTTGAAGACGAACCTCGCTCAGGGCAACCCTCGAGCTCCCGAACGGATGGAAACATCGCGACAACAGGTGGAGTGATTATGGAAGACCGTCGCAGAACCACTGATAAACTTGTTGATTTGTTTGGTGTGTCTGGAGTTCCTCCCAACGGACTTTGAGCAAGAATTTACAAGTGAAAATAGTTGCAAGAAACCACGTGCCTCAGCAGCAGACTAAACCTTATTTGCGTCACGATTTTTAATGGATAACAACATGATCCAACACTTGGCAAGAGTTTCACGACTGCGTCGAAAGTGGAAAACTCGTTTAGACCAGTGCGTTTCATCAAATAGACAGTACTTTGAAAGAGATTCAAGTTGTAACACCGAAACATAAATACACATAATTTTATTACAAAATTACGGTTTCTTTTGAGTACCCCCTCGTGTATATATATATATATATATATATATATATATGTATGTATGTATGTGTGTCGAAGATATATATGCAAGAAATTTACAGATGATTAATGAAGAGACTAGAGTTGAGTATTTCCCCCCTACTTTTAGGGAAGAACTTACTAATAACTTGCTGAATTATATGAAATCTATTAAAAATGTAATGAGATTAAAATGATAATAATTTTCCTCTTAACGAAATGGAATTTGAAATTGAAAAAAACTACAATATTTTAATATTTTCTAACAGTAGCTTACCAGTAATGCCCTACAAGAACATGTCCGAAATCTTTAAATAGTAAGGATTATCAAGTGCCTGGCGTGTTAGAACTCGTTGTTCATTACAATGAGCATTAATACAGTGTGATCAATGGTTAATAGATAATTTGAGTAAACAAAGATAAAGATTACATAATAATGCCAGTTATAGAGTAGATTGAATAGTTCAGGTAATGTTAAATCAGTGAGTAATAGTGTTTACATCAAATATGTTAGACCTCGGGATGGCTGAGAGGTTAGAGAGCTCGCTTTCTGTGCGCGTGATGATGAGTTCAAACCCCGCCGGGGTCAATTGAACGGATCGATTCGGAGAACACTTTATCACAAATTCTAGGGCCCGTCTTTAGATGTTCACTATTTCGTTTAGGACGTTAATAATAGTTCGCTCACTCATCAAATGTGTTAGATCTCGAAGGAAACACTAATAGGTAATTTATGGGCAAGATTTCCTGGCGAAGAAGTGTATTCGATAAACTTTCTGTTCTGAATGAGCTATCAATCGTGGCCAAATGATAGCAGCGTGTGTTTTATTGGTTGTGTAGATCCACGCACATCGTTAAGAGATTTACTGAAGGGCAAGAACTAAATTGCTTCTGACGAGCTGTAGAAATTTCATCGGTGTTGTAAATTTCCACGGCACAAAATGAATTGGGATTTGCTCTTGTGAATTACAGATGACTAGTGTAAGAAATATACTGAATCTTAACACATTATTTTTATGTATTTTTCATTAACGATATTGGTATCCCGTTAGATAGCTTTAAACGAGAGAGACTCATTATTTCCTGACCATCATTCAGCTACAGATGAAGTAAGACCAAACACTGAAGAAATGAAAAGGAAAGAAACCAGCTTCAGCTCCATTGTATGCCGGGATGTTTCAGTGGTAGAACCCTCACCTATGCTGCATTAGGTACCCTCTTTGATCCCGGCTCGTGCCATGTGGTCATGTGGTGGATAACTGTCATTTCTCCATTTCCTCCCAATTTCTTCATTCCACTAAGTCTCCAATCATC
This sequence comes from Lepisma saccharinum, assembly GCA_022664845.1. Taxonomy (NCBI): domain Eukaryota; kingdom Metazoa; phylum Arthropoda; class Insecta; order Zygentoma; family Lepismatidae; genus Lepisma; species Lepisma saccharinum. The sequence continues at coordinate 23,911 of JAGDQP010019667.1, read as the reverse complement.
ATCCATTCGGGTTATTGCTTAAAGACCTGTGAAAATTAAAATTCAGATTCGTTTTAAGAGCTGTTGGTTATGCTCCATTTTTAATATATTTAAAAATAATGGATAAATGGCAATGGAAATTGTATTTTTAGAAAGTGGGCTAGATAACATTTTAGAATATCTATCAATTGAGCTAATCCATAAATTTTAATATGGGAAATTTTGAAATGTTGAGCTATGCCGTCCTACGTTTCGACTTTCAAATATCTCGGCTAATACAATTAGCTTCGAAATCTGAAAAAGTTCATTTCCTGAATGCTAATAGGTAATAGAGATATCGCATTTCAAAATTTTAGTATTGTTCTTTATTTGCAAACTAACTCTGGAACTCGCAAGTTCATCGCCGCTGTAACAAATTTTCTCCATTGGATTCTATCATCAGCAACATCAAGTTAGTTTGCATCATGAACACATACTTCTCGAAGACCTCTTCTAATATTGTCCTTCCAAGGACGTCTCGGTCTTCCCAATGGCCTCCTTCCATCCGGCCTTCCAACCAGGATAGAATATAATCTTCGTTTTCCCCACTTCCGAGCTACAGGGCCTGCACTCCTTAGGCGTCGCGATTTCATTAATTTTTCAACAACTGCTGAATCGTACAGTCCGTGGAGTTCTTCATTATGTAGTCTTCTCCATTCTCCAGTCATCTCGTCGCGTTTCGGCCCGTATATCTTTCTCAAAACCTTATTTTCAAATACACGTAATTTATGTTCATCTGCTAGGGTCGTACTCCAACTTTCGCAACCGTAAAGTATTACCAGCAGAATAAATGTTCTGTATATTTTCAATTTTAACTTTCTGGATATTAATAGCGAGGTTAAAAGTTTCTAGACTGAATAGAAACATGCGTTCCCCGATACTAAATGACTTTTTATTTCATCTGTGACCTCATTTTTGCTTGTTACGTATACTCCCAAATGTTTAAATTTGTTTACTTTCTCTATGACCTCATCTCTAATTCTTATATTCTTATTTCCTTAATTCCCTGTGTTTCGGCTTATCATGCATTTTGTTTTATCTACGTTTACCTGTAGACCTACCTCATCCCACGCTTCTACTAAGACATCGGTGTTGCTTTGTAGTGCATTTATACCGTCCTCTATTAAATCTACCTCATCCGCGTATACAAACAGTTGATTCAAAACATTCAATGATAGTCCCTTTTTGTCTCCTTTAATTTTTTAATTCGCATGATTTAACGCAAAGTTAAAAAGGTAGTGCTGACAAGGCATCACCTTGCTTCAAACCGTTGCGAATCTTGTATATATTATTATCTGTCAGTGAGACACCACTTCACTAGTTGAATCACTTTTTTTTGGAATTTCAAATCGTGTCAGGATAACTTTTCCCTTTTGATAGAATCATATGCTTTCTTAAAATCAATGAATAGCTGGTGAACTGTAACATTGTAGTTACATTTTTTCTAAAACATTTGTATCAAGGCGAAAATCTGGCGCAACGTGGATCTGTTTCTTCTAAACCCACATTGGTGATCTCTAATTATTTCATCTATGTATAGACTTAGGCGGGTTAACAGAATATTACTTAATATCTCTTAACAGGTTGGAAGAATCTAGGTAACTAGATTCCGCGGTAATTATTACAGTCCGATTTATCGCCATTTTTGTACATCGGAACTATTATTGAGGTTTTGCATTCCTTTGGGAGCTCTTCGTTTCTCCATATAGCCCATATTAATTTATGTAGTTCCCTGATTAGTGCCGTTTCTCCCCATATTTAATTAATTCCGCTGGAATATTGTTTATTCCTGGTGATTTGAAATTTTTCAGTTTCTCTACCGACGTTTTGACCTCGACCTCGCTAGGTTCCAGAATCCACGGTTCTGCGGTATGGATATCAAATTCCTCTGTTTGTTCCCCGTTCTCCACGTTCATTTTTAATCATTCCTAACCTGGAGAGCAGGGAGCAAGTGCCTCCCTTGCCGTCCCTTGCCGACGTCCTTGATCTGTTCATATGACAGGCTCGGGGTACATATGGAAAAACATGTTATGAAATTTGCTGTGAGGGGGAAATCGCAGCAATGCTCCGTTGCAAATCGAACACTGGGTGGGGAAGGGGAGTGATGCCCGTAGAGTTGTAGAACACTCAGGTATTTTCCTAACTCAATAATGATGTCACAGATGAGCACGAACGAGTGATCATTTCGGTTTCTCTTAAGTTCTGGTGATTTTAGTTTCGGTGATTCTAGTTTTGGTGACAGTTTCAGCGGTAATTCATATTCAAATGATCGATTGACTTTATATTATTGTTCACATCATTATTGCCGGATTTGCGGAAGCTGCTGGTGGAGAGAGAAATCATTGTGTACTTCCGATTCTACTATTGTGCATATTGATCGATTCATTTAGGGGTATTATAGAAAGTGAGGTCACGCACTATATTTGTCATGAGACACTAAGGAATTTGTTTAATCCATTATCTCAAAAACCCATTCCAGTGGTTGTTATTCCCTTCGCCGAGCAAAGGTTGTCTTTCAGATTACAATGTACTATTTATGGAGGAGCAAGAAATAAGTATGAATTATAACAGTAGAATGTACTGCACATTGAATATACAAGCAAAGGTAAAAGCTTATATATTTCGTATGAATATTTTAATCAGAGACCAAGCCATTTTCTTCTGATATAAATATAACATTACGCACTTGAGAACATCTGGCTTTAGAAATAGTCCTTGTTCTTATTTTCTTACATTAATCTTTGAGCAGCTACATTTCTTAGCTACAATTCAAGTAATAATATTTCAATCAATATAAAGTAACCTTTTCATTACGCTTATATGTATGACTTAATTTCTCTCCCTGATATCCCAAATGAACTGTCAATTTTATAATAGCAGAGAATATAATTCCTATTCATTTAAAACACATATATGTTTTGTGAAAATATAGTAGACGTCCCATCAACCGGCCACCACATGCTTGTAGTTTGGTTGTCTAAAGAAATGGTCCTTTAAAACACTTTTATGGAAAACAGTATACACCACTTCATTAGATTAGAAGAAAAATAACAGAAAAACTAATACATACATATTCACTGTATTTTAAAACTAAATAATTATAGACTATATCTTTAAAAAATCCATATATAGGGAAGAAAAATATTGCGTTTTAGAATAAATAAATAATTTTCTTCCTCAACTGAGTGTGAGCGACTGGTCAAATCAATTTCCGGTTGAAGCAAGGCCGGTTAAGATGGCATCTACTGTAATTATAGTACTTCACATTATTTTTGATAAATTATAACGTTTTGCTTTGATTGCTTAAAAGTGACTGGAAATCTGTTCATCAGCCACTTTTCTTTTCCACAGATCCAGTTATTCTCGACGCAACTCTTGCACAGAAAGATAGAATTCTCAGTGTGTGGATTATTTCCTCTGGACTTCACATTATTATACTCTGTAAGTATAGAAATCGCCATTACACTAGGCAACAGCTGAATTATGAATTCACATGATTGTTTGGAAAATCAAAGATTTTCCCCTTCTCCAAATTAACACTACTTCCCAACCTAAATGCATATCAGGTGAGACTGCGAGGTAATACAGTAAGATTACGTGACAGTGTAAGAGGTGATTTTACCTCGTCGATTGTCAAAGACAGAAATTTGGATTCTCAAAACCTACATTCATTGAAAAGAAATTATGGGAAGGATGATTAGAATTTTGCATATTATCCAGTACCGATAAAATGTCTGAAAAGAACCAGCTAGATGATGAAAGAAGGATACGATCTAACAAAATACATGTGAAAGTAGTTTTTTTAATACACTTGGTTCCTGGTGTTTCTGTAAATCTGGTTTTCATTCGTAAAGTATTTTCGACTATCCCATAGAATATATTCTACTGGTTCCATCTCTACTTTGTTTAAAATTTTCCCATGTCGGCAGATACTTCACTTATGTTCAGACACAATTTATTTGAAGATAGCCATACACACATGCATACACCAGAAATGTTTTCGTTGTTTTATATATAAACAAATTATTGTCTTCATACACACTAAATTCAAATAACGGAATTGCGCTCGATTGGACCGGAACAACTCTTTTTAGAGTGAATTTCATCGCACAAAAATGAGAAATTTTCGCTCGAGAAAGAAAGGGTCTATGATGGTCATTTTCGAGGCGAGCGTAGAAATAATATTTGTTTAGTTGAATTTCGATGTATTCAAATAAAGTATCATCTTTTGAACACAAAAACTATGCAATTAAATTTTGAAAATGTAAAAAGATCCAAAAGAGACAATTTTTTCATAAGTAGTATGAAAAAAAAGCAATGCACTTATGAATGAGAAAAAGTAAAACAAGCTTTTTCTCGGTAAGGTTTGAACCCAGTAACTTCCAGCGAGCTATCCAGCGCCTTAGTCACCCATCCAGCAGTCGAACAGCAAGAATATGCCTGGAGGAAGTTTCTTTCGTCTCGTTAGGTACTTTAAGCAACGTTCAAAGGTTTCTTGTGCATATCTTACTCCTGACGTCTTCTGATATATTTGTCTCCCCGAAAAGTTTTCAAGTATTCTGTTGTCATTTTTATCTTAACGCAATGCAATACGCAGTAACAAATAATAGAGAACAAACTTGACTAGTTGCCATCATGTATTGTGAACCACTCTTAAAGATGAGAAATAAACCACTCTAAAAATGAAAAATCGCTCTTTGAAGTTTGAAGAATACATTAAATCCAAATCCAAATGAATTCTATCTAGAAAGAGCACATTCTATATTGAAAGTGAGAGCGTTTCGTTGGAAACCACTCTTTTCGATTAAAAATTACTCTCTAAAAAAGAGTGGTCTCTCTTTCCGCTCTCAGAAGAGTGAATATTCCGCTCTTTTGATTTAGTATGTACACGATATATAGATTTTATATCTCTCTTCTATCTCCCCCACCCCACATACAAACACAGACATAACAAATTTATGTCTATTTGACTCTGTGGTTCCAAAATGCCACAGGATCAGTTTAAGATATCTTTGTGCTACTCATGTTCAGTGTCATATTTACAATTCTGTCACCTATAAGCACTCTCGAATTTTCCGTCCCTTTTCTCTTTAATGTGTACTCTGGGATCAAAAAGTGCTTGGAACGAATTATCCATTATATTCGATAATTTCATCATATGTCTCTACTTGACTGATTAAAAATAAATGAATCTTAAGGTTCATGTAAGTTGGTAAAAACATAGATAGAAGCAATCATTATTTTATTTCAGCTTTTCAAGTATCTGCTACGTTAACGAGTGTGCTCACCATATTTTCGCCCGCCTTCATTATTAAATATATTATTCAATTAACGCGATCTAGTGGGATTATTTTAAGCTGCGGAGAGTGCCAAAATTGAATTTCAATATAAGTATGCAATTCTGCAACCATTCTTTGGTTGGAGTACAACTGAAAGTATCACAACATTTAAATACAAATTCTTTTTAACACAGTGTACCCATCTACTTGCATGACCAGAACATAAAATTTAAGTGTATGTTCATTAAAAATAATTTTAACTCTAAAATTAATTTTAATTTTGAAATCGTCCACTTTCAAAACGGAATTCAATAATTGAGGTGTAATGGCCGAACAAACATGTATGATACATTTCTAGTATGTTGGAAAAAAAACTGGAAGGAAGTTGAATTATGTCCACAGGGTGAGCTAACGAAATATGCTGTAACATAGACTTTTGTTTCATAAACCCAACACAATGTTTAAGCTCTTCCTCACTCACGGGGATTGTACAGGCTGGTTCACGAAATCCGTAACAGGGTCATAAATTTGCTCCTTGTACACAGACATCTTTGAAACAAACAACGTTCATACCAAAATGTATTTACAGAATAACGTGGTGGTGCTTCTGATATCAGTGGCGTCTCGGAAATACCTTTGCTGGGGGCAAATTTAACATCTTAAAGGCAACAGGGGTTGATTTTGCTCCCATTAAAACAATTGCTAAATTTTGAACAAACTTTGAGAGGAAACAATTTTCAATAACTCGTATTATTTGGCAGGAGAAGACCTAATTGGTGGTCGAAACTAACGTGGTGTAGAGGGTTTTCGTCACTTTTGGATGCTGTAACTAAAAAAGAATAGCAAATAAAGGTTCCAGATTAAAGTGAAATTCTAATGGAATATGCAAAATCAAAGGGTGAACATTTCGAAAACAGAGGCGCCACGGGAAAACTGTTACGAGGGGAAGGATTCAAAATTTTAAATATAAACAATCGTTGAATTTGCTATCTTTGAAACAAACATGAAATGTTTAATAACTTTCAGAGAAAACACTTTTCGATAGCTCATATCGCTTGGCTACTACAAGGCCTAATTGATGGTCAAAATTAACATGGTATAGAAGGTTTTTGAGTGTTGTAAATCAAAGGAAATATTAAATATAGGTTTCAAACTAAAGTGAAAAACTAAATGGAATATACGGAATCAAAGATTAAACATTTTAAAAACAGGGGCGCCCCGGGAATACTGTTATAGGGAGAGGGAAAACTTCAAAAATTTAAAATAGAAGCAATGTTTGATTTTGCTTTCTCTAAAACAAACATGAAATTTTGAACAACTTTCAGAGGAAACATTCTTAAAAGTCTTAAGTTGCAAGAGCAACTTGGTATTGACCTACAAACTAAGTCTTGTAATTGCCAAACATTACGAGATATTAAACAATGTATCAACTGAAAGTTGTTCAAGATTTCATGTTTGTTTTAAAAGAACAAAATCAGCCATTGTTTTTATTTAAAATTTTGAAGTTTCCTCTCGTAACAGTATTCCCTGGTTTTGAAAATTTAACCCATTGATTCCGCATATGACATTTAGTGTTTCACTTTAGTTTGGAACTTTTATTTACAACACCGGAAAAACCTCCACACTTTGTTAAATTTGACCACCAATTAGGTCTTCTAGCTGCCAAACGGTATGAGCTATCGAAAAGTGTTTCCACTACACGCTGTTCAAATTTTAGCTTTTTGAATAGGGACAAAATGAACTTCTGTTGCCTTTTGAAATTTTGAAACTGCATCCCCCCGTAGAGGTATTCCCGAGACGCCACTGATTTTAGAAGCATCATCACGTGATTTCGCACATGCACTTTGGTATGAACATTATTTGTTTCAAAATTTTATGTGCAAGAGGAGCTGAGTTATGGTCCTGTTAGGGATTTCATGAACCCCCATGTATGTAAGAGAGACTTTTGTTGCACGGTCCTTGTAGTGAATTTCTCTCCAGAAATTTCCGAATAAAGAAACCGTTTGTTGCAGTATGCTCATACAAAGTGTAAACATCTATCAGGTACAGATCACAGACATTCGTTTTGTAAATAACCTCAGTTACACAAGAATGTCGCATACACGTTTGTTCACGCATATGGATCAACAATAGTATATTATCAGTGAAAATCGGGATAGTGTATTACTTACACTGTGGTTTGTTTTCGAAACATTGCTGGAAAAAACTAAGGCAGTCTTAGCTGCCTGGATAATTTTAAAGAATAGACTAATCTAAAGCAGCTATCTTTCAGTTTCAGAGATATTGGGGACAAAAGAAAAACAAGGAAAAACCTGAAAACAATTGAGCATAGGTTGTTCAGTTATAAGTCCATCGCCTCACCGACTAGATCAAACTACCAGTTATTAGAAAACACTAAATGAAACCAATATAGAGTATCGGCAATGCATTGCCTGAACTAAGTTGTTCTCACAATTTACGCCACATTTTAGTCATTATCTATTTGCCAATTAGGGATCAAAATCCCCATTGACTGACAAGAAAAATATGGGAAATGTAAATATCAGATTCGAATCAAATTGCGTCCAGATAACCTATAGCACTAAAGAAGCAGAAATGCCAATTTGTAACTTCCCCGAACAAGAAACACCGGAGATTTGAGTCGCAACTCAGTGCATCAGGCGACAAGATGATATGAGGCAAACGGTACAAGATACCCGTTGATATCCAAAAGGAAAAGGACTATGGGAACCCTGATGGTGTAAAGATACCAGAAGGCAAGGTGTCGACAATATACGGTATAACATTGACATCTTGTAAACCGCGATCTCGCATTTACTAGAAATTATGTAAATGGGAAGTGGGTCGTGGGACATATCTATTTTAGTTAGAATTCAAAATAAACCAATGACGTAACTTCTGATAACACATCTGAAATTGATTGGACGTGACGTAGGATGATGACACGACTCAGAAAAGAATAGTGAACAATAGGGCGATATGGCACTGAAGGAATGTATGATCAAAAGTTGAAAGTGTTGGGTCAGTTTGAGGCTTTAGTATGAGTAAAAGATCGATGGGTATTGTTACCTATAATAGTAATACAAGTACCACTTAAACAGCCAATATTAGATAGAATATAGATGGATAGATTGTAGCTTTTTGGGAGAACTACAAGTTTCGGTATGAGACAGAAAGTGGAAATCAAAACACTACAATATAATTTCAATTTGAAAGCTCAATTAGCGGAACGGATAAGAGATGATTTCAAGGAGTTTTTTTTTCAAGAAGTTATTAATGTTCTTATAAAGAATTATTGGTTCATATACCGGTGAATGAGAATGCAGTTCCCATTTTTCGGTGAGCGTATGCGGTTCCATTTCAACTTCGAGATAAGGTGGAACAGGAATTGAAAAGTTTACAAAAACAAGGTGTTTTAGTGACTATAGAATATCCAGAATGGGTTACACCATTAGTATCTGTGAAAGAAGATGAAGTTATGATGAATGATGCGACTGAAGATAATAAAACTATTTATAAGACTGAAGTTGTGGTGAATTCAAATGAACCCGAAAAGAAAGATAAGTCTGAAGAAATCAATAATAATGAAGTGAAGGCTGAAGAATTCAATAATAATGAAGTGAAGAAACTAGAAGAGAGGTCTGAAGAAGTCATTACTAATGAAGTGGGAAAACCTTTTTAAAAGTGAGAAGCAAGTAGAGAAACCTGTGGAAAGTGAAAAACAACTAAATAAAATAATTGAAGAGGGGAAGAGAGAGATATATATATATACTGGATTCGAACCGGGGTAATAAGAAGAGTAATTTGATTAAGTCAGTTTCTGACATAGGGAACAAAGGCAATAAAGCAAGTAGAAGGAAGAGGAAAAATAAGTCAGGTAACTTGATAGTTGAAGAAAGAGAATTAGACGATTTGTCAAGTTCTAAGGAGCAAGTACAAAACCAGGGACAACTGAGTTGGGTGACATGCAGATTTGTTGGAGGGTCGAACAGAAAGTTTGGCGGATGGGCTGAAACCGAGAAGTTTTATATATTGTGATTAAAATGGAGTAAGCGGGCGAGAAGTGTAAGGTTGCACGATTTGAGGGTCATGGCAACATTGAATACAACAGGCAGATTGTTAATTGAATAAGGTTTTATATTTTGAAAGGTTTTGAAAACGCTGATTGTTGTTTTCAATTTTAAATCATTTGATTGTTTAAAGTCTGATTGAACGTTTTATAATATCGATTGTTCGTAATGCGCTGAATTACGCGTTTGTGAATATCGAAGTTTATTTTAACATAGTGTCATATGTAGATAGTGAATGTGTGTTAGAGGTCTTCTACATATAAGAGTTGATTATGTGAAATAAATATTGTTTTTTGGATGGTCATCATCTCCGAAAATGATCTACGGCTCTTAATGGCGGAATAGGTTATGTATAGAGATATAGTATAATTTGATAGTACTCTTCGGCTGATAACCCTGCAGGGACACGAACATGTAGGTAATACGCGGCAAACAGCCGTGACTATGTATGTGAAAAGAAGTTTTCTCCGGATTTGCCCAATCATTTGCATGAGTTGCTTCTATCATCCTTGAGAGGAATGTCCTATTGCACAATGTGAATGCCTCGAATCCTGTATACGATTTTCACTGCACACGAGGATGACGACTGATAGTGTGTGTGTGTGGCTCATGCGACTCGAAGAGCGGAGTATTCTGTGGAGTGAACGTGTGCTCTCAATTGCTCATCTATGGACATTAGTGTGGAGCTGAAATAATGAACGCTCTCAGTTTGGTGCTAACGATTCAAATGTGATTTCAAAAGAACACAAGGGAGAGAACCAACTGGGGCGGATTAAACGGGTGCTAAGCACAAGCTGGAGATTCTGGAAAACAACGAGATGGCAGAAGTGAATGTGGACGAGACTCTTGACATCGATGTGCACGAACCCGGGCGGGTCAAGACAGTTGAAGATGATGCTGTGGTATTGGTAAGGACATGCTGCCTTGGACTCATTAGTCACCCCAACCATAAACAAACCCATTTTCGTCCGTCAGTGACTATAAGCCGAGTGGAAAATAGCCTAAGAGACTTTATTATACTGTCGACGACAAGGTGTAAACAAGGTATTACTGGACAGACATAAAACTTGTCCAATGGGGACAAAAATTAGTTCACCGGACATACCACTGGATGAAGCACTGGTTCCGCAACTGTTCCCCAGAGATAATACTGTAAGGGTAACACGAAACGTTTTGTTGAAAGCAAAATGAATCGTACAGCAAAATTGCGACGCATGTGCTGCATCAATTTACAGCAGAACGACGTGATACCACATTCATAATTGTGACCTAAAATTGCAGACAAAGCAGCAAGCCCTGAAGAATGGACTCTGCACATTGTATGTTAGTCACGCACTGACTGTGGCATTAAAAAAAAAAAACAATATTATGTCATTTGTAGCCGTAAAACTATGTCATTTGCCACATTTAAATGCCAACTTGACAAACAGGAGATTGACACAGATATTGCTGCATGTCCTGACGAGACAAATAACACTACCGATTGATACGAAGATGCAAATGTATCGTCGGCTTAGCAATTAAACATGTGAGGTAAAAAATGTGCGATTTTGAGTTAATGTGGTTTTCTAGACTAAGTATTTTACGTCTTTTGATTGGTTAGGAACACTAGTGTTGATCGCCAATAAATATGTGTTTATTAGCAACTTTGGAAATACACTCTCAGTATTGAATACGGAATACCTTTGAATATTTTGACACTTGCGAGGAACAAAGCCCGAAGATCCACGTGGTGATATTCTTATCGTATCTAGTTAGACTGTATACAAGACAAAATTATTGATACAAACTTTTTCAAAAGTGTACACTCTTTCATGGAAGTAGATTTTATGCACAGCGCTATCGAAACAGCGAGAAACTCATTGGAATCTGTACTGTAAATGAATGGGAAAATGTCATCAAAATCACCAGAAGGAAGATTCCCTATCGAACTAAAGAATTTTCTTATAACGACTGTTTGGGTCTTAATAAATTAGTACAGAATACGGCAAGCAGTAGCAAGACAGACGAGGAAGTAAACTACATTCGCTGAAAAGTAAATGCAGGACGTACGAAAAGAATAAACCAGGAACAATTAGTTACGTGTATTATTCTATTGGGTAATGTAAAGTTCGTACAGAGGAGTCGCAAAGTGAAACAATTGTTGTTTGCAGTTGTTGTTAGCAAGATGTACGAGAAACAATTGCCTATTTCAGAGACCAGAAACAAGAATCATGTAAAGATGTACCTGGAACATGTGATACATTCATCTCTTCATAACTCTTATGAGAAGCTGTTTTAATCTAAAACACCAAGAGATGTGGCACCATTTACATCGGACGGAGATGAATAAAAACTTAACAGATTATACAGGTTATTATAACTTGGTACTCTTTGCTGCTTAAGAAAAGGTTAATGTAAAATATGGTTAATATTTTTCTTTAAGAATTTAAGATTACTTAGAATTTTGAATTTCTTTTGTACTCAGGCATCTTAGGATCAGGCAAGGATAAGGGAGGCGAAACGATTTGGGAAGGTGTCGTCCAGGTACTAAGCTGAAGGTACCATCCCGGCACTTACCTGTTTGTTCTGAACAAAATCCTGGAGTACATCGCTTAGAAAATACAGTAACGAACAAGCAAATACTCTAATAACGTTGCTGTTTTTGTACACGAAAAAAACAATCACATAGATTTTTATTTTATACCGTTGTTTTTTGTTATAGCAACAAATAAATACCATGAAAATTATCTGGTGTACGTGTTAAATAATTTATGTAAATAAAACATAAAAATATGATTTTGACATTAATTTTTCCAGTATTTTCTCTGTTACAAAATTAAAAATTTCGTTTTCCTTCTTTATCTCAAAACTATGTAATTTGACTCAATGTGCTTCACTTGTATGCCAACAACATGAAATACCGATGAACTCGATTTGTATGAAAGAGTTGACAAGTGGACACATGTTAGCCAACGGAGGATCATCGCATATTCTAGGCAGGATCGAGCCTCTGCATCAGCGACGCATACGAACACTATGGTACCAGTGTTGAGAAAGCAGGAGTGGCGGCGATAAACTGTTTGGCTTTCTTCAGGAACCGTAGCTTTATATGTACGAGACAATATGACGCCGCATTGAATTTAGTTGTCTTCTGGACGTCGTGTGGTAAAATAACAAGGGAAGCGTATTCGTTTTTCCTGAAAAAGTTACTTAATACCACGAATAACATTATATACGACCGACGCACATCGTCTTCTGGTTCTTGGTTCATGTGGGCTTCATAAGGATAAATTTACATTCGCAACGCTACTCGATTGCATTGGTTTCAACGCCGATTATATCCGCGTCCACTTTATACGTAAAAGACTCACTTCGCAGTTCTGACCATTCTGTCTGTATTATTTCCGTATGTATAAACACATGACGCTACGGATATCGCAGGCATTGTGCGATCATACTAATGTGAACCAGCGAGACACCGTGCTTAAACTTCATTCACTGATGCACAACCAATTTTGTTATCCACGATTTTATATTACGCATCAATGCGGGCCGAAACTGGTTGGATTATCGAGAGATGTTGCGTTTCAGTACACCACAACACACTTTTGCTTCAATCTGCGACAGCGGGAGTGTTTCAGAGACGAGTCAGGAGCAATTCCTGCCTTCAAATGGACTTGGTACTTGTGAGAGTTATGTGTCACCCATTTATGCACTGACTTACCACTATTGCTGAGTGTTGCAACAATAGGTAAAATGCAAACGGCATCCTCAAGATATACTCTTACAGTGGAAGAAGGCACCATGTAATGAAATACTTCAAGCCCTTGATCCATTTTAATATTTCTGCTCGAGACAGGAACTGTAGACGACGCAGCGGGTCTATTTTCTAATGCTATGCAAGACATGTTTAAAGATTTCATTCCATCATTAAAGCTTCACAAATCTTCAAAATGGTTAGACAGTGAAGCTAAACGTATTCTAAGGAACAAGAACGACGTATGGAAATTGTGGAAAGACATTCCAAGTGAAATTACGTACACGCAGTTCCCTAATATTAGACGAACTGTAAATGAGTTCTAAAAGAATACTGTGCTTATATAGAAAGTTTCGAAACAGAGACTGCAAGAACCCCTAAACTTTTCTGGTCACTGATTAATAGAACAAAAATCCCTCGGCTTCCAATTGAAATATGGCATGATACTATAAGTGCATCTGGTGATGATAGGGTTAATATTTTCAACATGTACTTCTCAAACAGCTTCACGTCTCACTCCGTTTCTGTCTATATACCTCCTTTTTTAATTCTGTCTGTTCTGACACTTTGCCTTCAATCAAAACGACCCCTGATGAAGTAGTGTCCTTTTTTCTCTTTGCCAGAACGCATATCCTGATAACTTACCCACAATATTTATTCTCAATGCAACTAGCTCTTTTTCGTAACCACTTACATGTTTGCTCAGCCGTTGTTTCAGAGAAAGAACTTTCCCAACACTCTGGGTAAAAGGTAACATTACTCAAATACATAAATCAGGATATACAAAAAAACAATGTCTTCATATAGGTCAATTTCTTTACTATCCCCTATGCCAATTATGTGTGAGAAAATAATGAAAGATCCTATCTATAAATTTAATGTTCCGCACATAAATCCTTTACAGCATGGTCTCTTACCCGGTAGATCTTGTTTGACCAGTCTTTCTGATCTATTCACTAACGCCATTCAATGCATCTCCAATAATAATTTACAATTATATGTCTTATATTTCGACCTATCTAAGGCTTTTGATTCCATCAGCCGTCTCATCTATAGATTATCTACCAGGTTTAATATTCATGGCAAACTACTTATAACTATTAGAGAACAACCATCATGGTAGGCAAAACCATGTAATATTTCTGGATCTTCTTCGAGCTTCATTAACGTTCTCTCTGGAGTTCCTCAAGGGAGTGTTATAGGACCTCTATTGTTTTTATTATATATAAAAACCAACCTACCTACGCTTTTATAGTCTCCTCAAGTAAGATTCTTCTATTCGCCGACGACTGTAAACTTTACAAGCATATCTCTACTCTTCACGATGTCTTAAGCCTTCAAGATGAGATATCTCAATTTGTTTCATGTTGCGATACCTGCAATTTACAACTAAATCCTCAGCAATGTGTAGCTCTTTCAATTTCAATAAAATAGACACTCCATCACTCATAGAACATTAAAAATCTAAATGTAAATGTTTTTTTTTTCAGAGACCTTCGTGTTGTTATTGGCAGCAAGCCCACTTTTTCTGAACACATTACTCATATTACTCGAAGTGTTATGAGTACTGTAGGTTTGCTCTATCGCTTCACCGAAATTCGATATCAGCCTGTTCTTAGCTTCTTTTACAAGTCCTATATGTTACCTACAATTGAATATTGGTCGCTTGTATGGTCCACGGCATGCCCATGCATCTTACTAAACTACAATCTACTTTAAATTTCTTTGCTGCTATAGTGATTGTCAGAATTGCCGAATTACGTGTGCGTTCTCTAATGCGGATTTAATAAAAGTATTGAATATAAAATAACCTTGAACTCGTTGCAACATTGGTGATCTATTCTTGCACAAAATCGTTAAAGGCAATATTCAATGTGAGACCTTATTGTCACAAATCAACGTTCGGGTACCTATCAGACGAACACGATATATAGTACCCTTTTTTGTAAACAAGTCCATAATAAATTCGATTCAAAGATCACTAATGAATAGGATAGGAACGAAATATAATTGTCTCCCACATACATTTGATATTTTTGCCTTTAAGAGCACGTTTAGGGCTGAGGTAAACAAATTGCATTCATAAATATTATTACTTTGACGTTTTTTGTACATATTGTTTACATTTTTGGTGTTAGAGATTTCTGTAAATGTTTCTATGTAAAATGGCCAATATGTGCTGTATTTGGAATTAACTCGCAAATAAATATGGACATGCTGAGTGTGTTCATTTTAGAATCGTGACTTTTGGAATTTTGTCTACCAAATCTTTCCATTGCCTCTGTTCTCGAAAACAGAGTTTGGCATATTTAGAGTTTTCTGGTCGTCCTGTATATGGCGTCTCAGGATCCCCTTGCCGATTTGGCTGGCTCGCGGTTAATGCATGAATCCAATTTTCTTCCATTTTCTGTTTGAATGATTCGCCGTTCACGTCTAAACCATTACAGGTATGCCATTGGTGTTGTTTTAAATTCTACCACAAATCGACGTCACACGACCCACATCTCATTTACATAATTTCTGGTATATCCAAAATAGCGGTTTTTAAGATGTCGGTGTTACATCGTTGTGCCGTTTGTCTTGTATCACCTTGTCGCCTGATGCACTATGATGCATATTTGTTTCTTGTTCGAGCCAGCAACAATTTGCTATTTCTGCTTCTTCTCTGTGTACAATTTGGTTGTCTTAAATTTATATGTTCCATACTTTCCTTGTGGGCATATTTCCTATTTCTGCGAAAATAAATTATCAAGTTGGTAGCAGCAGATACTTGATCTGAATTGTATGCATGGTTGCGATAAGAAACGGTCTTTCTGGGCTTAGAATCGAAAATTCCAAACATCCACTTCGACATAAAAAGGCCCTTGCCTTTTTCTAGATAAAAAAAATGAGTACAAAATAATGAAAATTCTGCGAAACCCTGGATATTCCTTACAATATTTACATTTTCCGTACAATGTAGGTTATTAAAGCTATCAATGTTTCCGCCTCTGCAAACGTAGGTTGTCAAAAGCTTTGGGTCGTTACAGTCAAGGTTGCTAACAATAAAATTAAAATTACCGAAATTATTGAAAAATGTTCTTCCTCTGAAAATCTTTTACTGTAGGCAGCTGCCTATTCTTCATTTCTAAGTAGTTATTTTTTCAATTAGTATTATATTCTAAGATATATGAAAATATTATGTGCTTTATTAGTAGTATGGAAACAATATGAATGCCATTTCATTATTCAATCAAGCAAATACAGATTCACATTCTATAACATTAATAAAAAAACAGGTGTGTGCACTTTTAACTTCCACAGCTGCACGTGATTGAATAAAAGTTCTACAATCTAGTATATACTCATTCGAGTTCTAATGCAATATTCTAGTATGGTAGAATGTTAAGTATAAATGAACTACGAAGTCCAATTGATTGAGTAGTACACAGATATGGCACTTAATTAAGTATATGTGGAAATATGTATCATGTAATGTTACAAACATTAAAATTTTACTAAAAAAAATCTAAGATTGAGTGTGTTCAGTACCAATACTTGTATTTTTAGATTGCAGGTGCACTTACTACATATCTGATCATATTAGTGCAGTTTCAAACTGGAGAAAATAGATCAACAACTACAGAGGCAACTTTTCAAACAACTTAAAAAAGAAGTCTGAAAACACAAATTAAAGGCAAACGCCTTTTGTATTTTACTATCTGAAAACGTTTGAAAACAACTACAATGTGCATGTTGTTCTGTAAATAAATGGTGTTGGATATTTTTATTTATTATGTATAATGCAATGTTTTGGTTTTGTACCTTATGGTATATTTATTGTGACGGTTTCGTGTATGTTGTAACGGACATTTAAATTATTGAGTTATAATGGAATAAATATGAAATATATTTTACAAGTAAGCTTCACGTAAAATGATAAAAATTTAATTCTATGTGATGTTCTGAAATACTGTCCGTTACATAAAACTTACTAAAGTAAATGGTAAAAATCTGCAAAGAATAATGGCAAAGTAATCAGTTCAGATTAACGCTAAAAGAAGGGACTATTAAAACAATTCAATAAAAAGTCTCTAAATAAATAATCCTTGTCTTCAATCGAGACTATTGACTCCGATTCTCCCCATTGGCTACTTTCGTATCAAATTAAGGCTATGGTGAAAGTCTCGTCATACATCACCGTCATCACTGGATGAGATTTCAATTTCAATTTGATGTGAAAATGAACTGGTAACCTGTTCGAAGACTACCTACAACATGAATAAGTACCTCCGTTATTGTATATGTTTTGCAATTACTAATAACTGTAAATATATTGTCTCTTGCAACTAAATAAATTAAAACTAATTTAAAATATGCATATATTAATGTAAGAGGATATGGGTGCACTCACTAAGCCAAAGTTGTCAATTATACATTTTATTGTTTGATTCCCAAAATTATAAATAAATCGTCTCGCAATTTCTAAAAATAATATATGATTTCCAGTGCATGTGCATCCTAACTAGCAATTAAAAATAACTAGAATGAAAATAGAAAATCAGCACTTTGTAACAGTGTATATATACTAATGTCAACTTATTTCCTTCCTGATTTATTTCTTCTTTTATTTGTCACCACCAACTAGTCCAATTGGAATCTGTTTGTACGCTATGTCGAATTGAAAGTTGCTTGTTAGTCTAAATTTCTCTCTCATAATAGTGATTAACATTACAATATTTGTTTTATTGACGGTCCTTGGGACACATATAGTAACTATTAATTTATCGAAGAAAAAGAAACAAATGTTAATAAAGAACCAAAAGTCAACTGTAATAATAACAAGATATGCTAATGTGAAGAAAGGTTTGAAAAGTTTTTCTTAAGTAGAACTACAATGGCTGCTAGAAGGGGTTCCTTGAAAATATGTAATATAAAAATGCTGTAGTCCCAGAATTATGATTGTGTGCAGTGCATTTGTGCCTTTGCCAAGATGTTTCAGTATATTACAAGTCATATGAGGCTATCAATCTCGAAGTATCAACATGATTTTCTAAAAGGCAAATCCACAACAACAAATTTTACAAATAAACCTATCGATGGTTCAGAGCGTTTTTCAACCACATTTGGCATAGCAGAAAGGTACATCAAAAACCTGATTATTAGTGCGCAGTTGGATCATGCACGGTAGTCATAAGTATGCATAATACTTCTTGCACTGTTTCAAAAAGTACAGGATATATCCAAACTTTTGAATAAACTACGCAAATCAAAGTCACTTTTCATTATTTTCCTCGAAAGTAAATTTATGACGAAACTGGCTTCACCTATGTATTTTTGATAAAATGTTTGCCAAGATTTATTACTTACATGATTCGCTTCTCATTTAAAACAATCTAGCAATATTCCAAATAGCCGAATTAACAGTGTCCAAAAATGTTTATTATATTATTGCTCTTCAAAGTTTGGTCGGAAAAGCGCACTGAATTATCGATAGGATTACTTTTTAGTATTATTCTATATTTTATTTGCACGTACACTGGATAGAAGAGGACATGTTGAAGTAATTTACTAATATTTTTCTAAGGCCTTTGATTCTGTAAACCATATACAATTATTAGATCCACATTATCATTGTAATGTTTTGACACCCCATATTATTTATTCATCCTATAGAGAAAATCATAAGTAGTTCATTGTCTGCAAAGCATGCAGTTCAATAGATTACTTAGCTACGTTGCATAGTGCGCTAGAGACTCCGAAAGTCTAGCCAAAATCGTTAACAGTTTGTTAAGGACATTAATAGTTCTAAAAATTTTAAATAGAGGCAACAGTAAAAGAACAATAGAATAAACGTGAAAATGACATTTGTAACCTGTCATTGCATATCTGAACAACATATAGGGTGAGTCAAAAAACGTAGTACAGTCTTGTAATTCACAAAACGTAAAGGAAATGAAGCTTTGTAGTTCTCAAATGCATAATGGTTGGGAAGGAATTACACTTTCTAGTAATTTATCAACTTGGCCGTCATCTTGAAAGTTGCAATTTGATGAATACTATATTTTCAAATAGCAAATAGGCCATGAAAAATATCAAACAACACGAGAATACTCCTAGAAAGTAATTCCATATATCATATTAGACCTACCTATTACGCTAGCGGAAATACCATGACTGAAAGCATGCCTTCGTTTACCCAGAACCACATTTCCAACCCACAAACACATACATTCTCCCTTCAACTTAATCCACACATGGTGGTCGAACGAAACCCAATTGGTTAAATGTAGTAAGTTATATTATTATTCAATGCTGCTTTTATTTTCATTCATGACTAGAAAACAAATTGATTAAGTCAGACAAAATTGTGCATTTTTATCACTGCAATAATGAGTTTCAAATTCACTTGTGAATGCTGTAAGGTATATTGAAAAAAGTTACAATTTTCATTTGTGTATATCATATTTCAGTACAAATGAGAATAAAGTTTCCATGTGCTGAGGATCAGGAATAAAATACGTATTCCTACATTTATGCCATTAACTAAGTGTTTCAAATCTTCTTTCATTTGAATTTTCTGTAAAATGTCATTGAAGTTTCTTCTTTTCATTTCTTGTACAATAAACACTCTATTTTTCTCACACTAAATAATTTGGAATGTCACGGAAATTTCTGCTTTTTGTACGAGGGTCACACTTATACACTAAATATTGTGGACTATTGGTGAAGTGACTGTCTTTGTGTACAAAAACACTTTCGCACACTGAATGCTTATTACAAAAGGCGTTCACAGGTTCCGCATACTTGTTTATGTATACTACTTCTCTTCGAACCAAAAGGTAACCCCTCTTTTGTGCATTATTTGAAATCACTTGAACCCCTTATATTTTCAGTCATGTTCTTTGGACATTCGCCGTGCGGTCTACTGTGTTGACCAACAATTCGAAGGTCCTGGGCTGGAGTCCTGGCAAGGGCATGCGTGTGGATTTTAATAGCTAAAGGCCTGAAGTCCAAAGTTACTAGAGTGGCCCATATAAAAAGTAAAGTTTGGACGTCCTAAAAGACTCCACCGTTACATGTCACTTTGCACCAATGACTCGGCGACGTTAATGATGAATGCTTCTCTCTTCCTACTGTACTCCTTTTGGTTTGTGAGGATGAGGGTTAAGGTAACTCCGCTAGTAACAGGTAGGTAAAATATTATACATAAAATGACTTTCTAGTAAAATATTCGTGTCTTTTGATATGTCACATGACTAACATGTCATTTGAAAACAAAAGATCTTCATTCAGTATGGCGGCCACGTTGATTTTTTACTCAATAATGCAGACCACCTCACCATTCCGCATTTGCATACTACAATGCTTAACTTCATTGACGGCTTGTGAACTACAAGGTTCCATTGCGATTTTTGACTCACTCTGTATGTAAGTTTGAATTCCCATATATGGGCGCCACATAAGGGAAAATATATATTATAATAGGACTGTTACTGTCGTTTTCATGAGGACTCAGTACATGTATCCTCAAATAGTGTGTGAATCGCCTTCTTGGCACGACCCATAATCATCATATTCGTCATCGTCATGACCAGGATCATCACCCGTCTGATTTCGTTGCTGCAGAAAAGGAAAAACAATTGTTTCTTTGTGTAGACGAACATTATACATATGATAATGTGTTGAAAATTGGCAAAATGATGCATGATGCTGCCATGTTCCAGCAAGTTCTTTCTCAGACTAGTAATATTTGCAGACAAATTAGTATTTTGGAAAATCTCCTAGCGGTAATTCCATCATTTACCATTGTGCCAGTCTGTTGTTGGTAATAAAATTTCAACTGACGTCATGCTGTTGATTACTTGACGATTTCCAGATAAAGTGGCATCTCATGCGCTGAATGAAGTTTAATTTTTATCTTTCGGTTATTTATTTTGGTGAATTTCTTTCTTTCTCTATTTTAATGGTTTATTTACAGCATACTTTCATCTTCTCTTGGTTAAAATTTCTATTTTCACAATTACCAGTGTTTTGTTTCGATTCCTGTGGTGCAAAGGTATTACACTTTTCGTTATGTACTTTAAGGATTTTTACCTATAAATAGGGTTATATAAAATCAGGTAGTCTCATTGGACCGTTTTCGAGCATATGTCATTCCTATATTTTGAGAAAGGACCTGTGCAAGTGTCTGTCGGCCACTGAAGGTTGTCATACGGAAATTACCTATAGATACACTAACCCAGGACATCTATCAAGATCTTGTGGATCAAAACATACCAGTAATCACAGTTACTCAAATGCATGGTAAAGATAAGGACACTCAAGAGAGGATTCCCTATCCTTTATTCCTGGCGTCGCTTCACAAAGAACAAAATGTAAATGATGTCTTTAAACTGAAATACCTGCTTAGCTACACAGTACTAATTGAACCTTACAAAGCTCCAGCAATATTACAATGTTTTAAATGTCAAAAAATAGGTCACTCCAGCACATCTTGTTTCAACACACCCAAATGCGTCAAATGTGCTGAAGGACACCTTGCCAAAGATTGTCCCAAGAAAACGAGGGACACACCTGCCAAATGTGCTAACTGTGGAGGTGACCATCCTGCTAACTATCGCGGTTGCAAAACTCTACAAGCAGCACTAAATCGCAATAATAACTCCACAAATACAAATCAAAAGGCAGCCACTTCTACTACAAAAACTCAAACAGGTAATGCATCTACCAATTCTCCAACTTATGCAAACAAAATGGCCCAGAAAACAGAGCGCAACACAACCATCAAGATCTCAAACAAAAAGACTGAGGATACTCCCGCTGAAACTGAAACCACTCCATCATTTTCGGATTTCTTCTCAACCATAAAAGACATTTACAACCTCTTCACAGGCTTAAATAAATCCAACATATTTCTGAAACTCAAACAAGGTCTCATCAGATATCAATCCGCCAAATCATTTGATGAGAAAATACAAATCATTGCTGAAGTCTTTTTCTCTATGATTGATGATGGCACACAATCATAAAGCAGCTACAAAGAATATACGATTAGCATTCTGGAATGCAGATGGAATACTATCACAAACAGAACAATTTAAATATTTCCTTCGAGAACATAAAATTGACATACTGTTACTCCAAGAAAGCCATCTAAATCCTCATGATAAGTGGAAAATACATAATTATCAAATATTACGCACAGATCGTCTTGACATCAAAGGAGGCACTGCCATATTATATAAATCACACATACCTCTACAATCTATAGATCTACCTGAACTTCAAACTATTGAAGCCACTGGAGCTAAATTAGAGACGCCTGACTCTCCAATAATATTCATCTCTGCTTATAAAAAACCAAATACACCAATACAGACTGAAGACATCAAAAAACTCTGTCGACTTGGCAAAAGGATAATCATTGCTGGTGATCTCAACTGCAAGCATCCTTTTTGGAACTCACGAATCTCAAATCAATCTGGAAAAATTTTATACAGAGATCTCAAATCCTTAGATGTAACGCCAATCGCAACACCGGATCCCACTTGCTTCCCACATAATGGAGTGCGACCAGATGTTTTAGACATTGCACTCATCAAAGGAATACACATCTCTGATGGACCTTTCACTGTTCATGCTCTTGCCTCTGATCACATCCCAATAAGAATTGACATACATCAACTAAATTTACAAACTCCACCATCACTACCTCCAACTTATTCTGTAAACTGGGATCAATATAAACGTATTATTACAGATACCACCAATACGCAAATAAAACTTAACACTCTCACTGAAATAAACAATGCCGTAACTTTGATCACAGCCAATATTAAATCTGCATTACGCATTTCTACCAGTAAAAGCACGTCCATAAACAATACTACAGACACAACTACCCCAGCACAACTTCGCACACATTTACTCATAATGATCAAACGCTGGGCAAGGAAAAAATGGCAAATCACTCGAGATCCAAGATGGAAAACTCTATGGAACAACTTCAACAGCAAAGTCAAAAATAGACTCAAACGAGAGCAGATACAGACATGGGAAGCAAAACTCAAAACACTTCAGAAACCAAATCATGAATTTTGGAAACTGGCTCGCTACTTCTCCAAACCTCACAATACAAAAGCAATTCATCCACTACATGGACCAAACGGACTGGCCTTTACTCCGGAAGACAAAGCTCAACTTTTTGCTGATCAACTCGAAAATCAATTTGACCTAAATCCAGAACCATATCATGAGGATACAATTCAACATGTTAATAATCGTATCAACAATGCTCCACTAGACAATCTGTTTGACCCATCCGACCTCTGCACTCCTAGAGAAGTACAAAAAATAATTAAAAATCTTCGAGGTCGCAGTGCCTCCGGACCTGATCAAATACCGCCTGCAGCATTTAAAAATGCTCCAAGAAAATTACTTGTCCAACTGACAAGATTATTCAACGCATTACTGGCACATAGTCATTTTCCAGATGAGTGGAAACTTGCTAAGGTGGTTCTAATACCTAAAACAGGCAAAGATCATAAATTTCCAGTCAACCATCGACCTATCAGCCTACTCACTACGCTAAGCAAAATATATGAACGCATTATTCATAAACGTCTGCAAACTCATATAGATTCTCATGCAATCTACCCGCCTCATCAGTTTGGCTTCAGAAAAGGATTTGACACCACTGCTCAATTAGTTCGAATTATTGAATATCTGACACTTCAGTTTAATGCTAAGAAACATACTTTTGGAATATTTTTGGACTCTTCAAAAGCCTTTGATAAAGTTTGGCATGATGGTCTCGTCTATAA
>JAGDQP010019666.1:0-28155 GCA_022664845.1 Lepisma saccharinum | reverse complement strand
ATATATATATATATATATATATATATATATATATATATTGTTACCCTGAAACAAAAGCAGTGCCCAAATGATTTATTTGAAAAGTGTAATGGTAAATTACTCATAAAATGTTTTCCCCTATCAATTAGTGACTCTAAAGAATCGGTCTAGCCAGTGCTCGAAGTGAGGGGTGGCAGAAATTTTGGATTTGGCGTATTTTGGATTTTATTAATAGGAGCTCATTGCCTTTACCTTCAATAGGCAATCACCGCCACGAGGTTCAACGCCACGCCGTGTTGGTCCAACGCCTGTTCTACGAAGTGTTTGGTTTCATGCCAGTGTTGGTCCAACTCAGTGTTGGTTCTACGCAGGTGCCCAAAAAAATAATCAGCGATTATATTTTCTATTATCTTTTTAGGTTTTATGTATCTGGGGAGTTGTCAATTTTATTGTTGGTCCAGTGCCGTGTTGATCCAACGCCGTGTTGGTCTTACACCGGTGTCAATCCACGCTAGAGTTCTTTTTTTTTTTCAAATATTATTATTACATAATTATTGCATTATTGTCAAGATTTGTGTTTTACCGTGTTGGTCGTGGTTTAATGCCATATTGCTCTTATGCATGTAAACCGAATGAGTCACGTTTCTCCCAAGGTTTTAAAACGCATCCCGATGCGTTTAAAACTGCATACCACGGTTTCAACGCTTGCAAACCAGGCGGTGAAATCGCTCTTGTAGATTCGTACATTCAAAAGCATGGGTTTTGTTAGAACGCGCTTTTACTCACAGTAAAATCGACGCGTTCTCTCCCGTTCGAAATCATGTGCTGCTCACTAAATCAATTTGAAAATATCTAGTGTAGATTCATCAGTGTATATTTATGGACTAGTCCATTGAGCGACATTAGGTCAATGAAACAGTTCCTTCTAATTTAGAATATTCAATTACGTCATGAGTATGTTAAAAAATCAAGAGACAAGTTAGCCAAATTTGAATCCTATTTCGAGTGTCCTCAATTATTTCAAATAGAGAGAGATGAATATGTACTAAGTATGATAGAATCACCTAGGTGACTCTAACTAATGCATACTTCTTTAGTTTTGTTCTTAATTTTTTTAAATTCTATAATTGTCCAGAACATTTGTGACAAAAAAAAGTGAATTTTACATCACCTTGTCCTTTCACGTTTTTTGTTCTGAGCCTTGGGGTATTTTTAAATCATGTATTGGCAATGCTGGTCACATGAGTTAGTCATTTCTACAACACTTAAGCGGGAGCCATTTCCTCCGGCTGGACGCTTTTTTTGGTCGACGCTGGAATTACGAGGATTGCCAAGAGGTTCAAGAGGCGAGAGAGAGGACGAAGGAGAGAGAGCGTCTTCCTCGTTACGGAATACGGAATACGACTCAGTGAACTTCGTAAATGATATCCTATGAAGTGCCTGTGGACACGTATAAAACTGTGTAATGGCGTGCTGGCTTTTATTTAGAGGATGATGGTGGTAGTTTCTTTCTGTCCTTCTCCCTCTCTCTCTCTCTTTCTCTCTCTCTCTCTCTCTCTCTCTCTCTGTGTTTTCGAGAGACAAAAAAGGTATGTGTATGTCAATAGGATAGCCTTTGTTTCTAAGAGCAATACAAACACGCGTAAACTGTCCACGGAGCTGAGTGAAAAATTTCTTACTGATGCGACAAATTTAAAACAACAAAAAAAGGGAGAATTCGGAAAAACAAAAATATTGAACTTATAAATGCTGACAGGAGTTCTTGTTAATATTAAATTACAAGTGGGAGAGTTTTATTAATATAAAATTACAAGTGAGCAATTTTTATATTCTGGAAAAAGTGATGTTAAATAAAAGCGTGAAAACCGCTTACTCGTTGGAATTGAAAAGAACCCTCCTCCTTCATCTCAGTCAACAATGGAGTGATCGTCTAGATACACCTCTTCATTGTTTCCTCTTTCGTGTTGGAAACAACCATATCCTTTGTTCATATGTCACACAAATAACAAACATGCTTTGTCGTTCGAATAAGTTGTAATTCTTGTAAATATTATCTTGAAAACAGAGATTTTGATGTTACTTTCAAAAGTAAATGGAGGTTGTAATTGTAAGAAATAAAAGTACTTTCCTCAAGGACAATTATTTCACTGTACACCTCAAAATTAGACCACCAAGCTTATAAGCAAACTGCTTGGACCTGGAAAATACTGATTTGGTCGTTGTATTTACAGTGAATGTCGTTGAAACCTGTCACTATGACGTTGCAGATAGTGTGATGACTTGCAACGTTTTTACTATTTTCATCCTCAACTTTTGAGTGCGGGGCGTAAAAATTTTGTATGATGTTTTTGGTTGGTGGGCCATCGATTCCGCGCAAGATTGCGCTTGTGCCAGATTATCATCTCGAGAGTTTTCCTAGTTAGTTGTACGCCTCGAGCATGAGTTTTTTTTGTGTGTGATTTTAACTTAATTCTAAGAATATCAGTCTATACAGGTTTAAAAGGTATATCGAATTGAACAAGTAAAGCCCGATTAGGGTGAACAAAGTTTCAAAAAATTTCTAGAGCGTTGGGGTTTAGCATTCGAAAAGTCCTGGGATTGATTCCAGCGGTCGACCTTCTAACTGAGGTTTCCAAAGATTTTTCCTCACCTATATCAGCAAACGTTGTGATGGTGCCTATAAATACGCCCTGGCCGTCTACCTTCCAACATACTCTTCCAACTTCATCCCTCCGTGATCTTCATATGCCTAAAAGTCTTAGAATAATTTTAAACAAATCCTTCCACGATCCTTTTACCCAACTCTATCCCGGGCGAGTGTTATGCTTAAACAACATTAATCAATTCACACATGAACACAAATCATACACTGTAAATGTGAATAGACGAATATAATATACTGGGTGTCAAGAAAAGTAAGATACCCCTGTTCATTCTTCATTGTCAATTCTCGGTGGTAGAGTGTTGACGTAGTATTCGTGAGGCGAACCATCCTGATTGAAGTTTTCCAGGGTTGTTCCTCAGTCACACTAGGCAAATGTCGGGATTATATCTTCAATATAGTCTCTGGCCGACACCTTCCAGAATCCTCTCGCCTTCCCTATTCCGGCCTGAGTCGTGGATGCTTAAAGACCATAAATAAAATTCAAATTCATTGTCAATTCAAAGTGCGTAGTGTTAATTACAGGACATATGTGTAGGTGACACTCAAACGCGAACATGTCCAAAATCTGCAAAAATGAGATACGATATGGAATGGTACTTAAGAGGATAAGTGAAATGTCAATACAGCATGAAAGTCACGCAAACGCGAACGTACTTATTGATAGAAGCATGTAAAAATGTATGGTTCACATATATTCATATGGCGGGCTGGGATACGTTTTCGTTGACTGTGAAAAATCGTTTTTACTAGACTAGTTCGCTTTTGCGTGTCACCTCCTCATATATATTAAATCCTATTTTAATATATCGTGTTAGAATAAACTCACAAAAAGAAGCAGAGATGTTTGAAAAATAGTATTATTTAAAACCTTTATTATTTGAAAAATAATTTAAAATATTTTAATACATTATTGCGTGTGCCAGGTTTGAACAAATTAACCCAATTTTCTTATTTAAGAAATGGATTTGTCATGGTTCGATCTATCGACCCTAGGGACGCAAGGCTGACACGATAACCAACAGGCCAACGAGACTTGTTCAATTTGCTTATGATAACACAGTATTTATTGTAAACTACCGATCTTCGATCTCATAACAAAGCAAATATGATGTTTTCTGTGTCAAAGCATTGCTTTTATATACTTAAGATAGAAAAAATAAGCGGAGCAAATCAATACGTTTTAATTAAACAACTAGAAACGTAAGAGTTTCATCAACGAAATAACTTATTGGCTTCATCGGACACACTGAATTTCATAAACAACAACTTGTAACGAGGCAGCTAATTGGTGTCTGATTGGATCCCGCCACCCAATCCCATACCGTCTACACAAAGTGAATTTTTAATTACCACCCTCACTGATTCCTATCCACCCCTGTTCCTACTACATGTATGGGGTACACATAGATGTACGGGAACAGAGGGTGGAAGGGAATCAGTGAACGTTGGTAATTAAAGATAAAGGAACGAGATAGCTGGCTTGTTACAGGTTGCTGTTGTTTATGTAATTCAGCGTGTCCGATGAAGCCAAGAAGTTAGTTAGTGGATGAAACTCTTATGTTTTTAGTTGTTTAATTAAAACGTATTGATTTGCTCCGCTTATTTTTTCTATCTAAAGTATATCAAAGCTATGCTTTGACATGGAGAATATCATATCTGTTTTCTTATGAGATCGGAGGACCGCACAAGTTCGATAGTTTACAATAAATACTGTCTTATCACAATAATAACAAACAAGTCTCGTTGGTCTGATGGTTATCGTGTCGGCCTCTCGTGCCTACGGTCGCGAGATCGAACCCCGACAAACCCATTTTTGAAAAAAGAAAATTGGGTTGTTTAGTTGAAACCTGGCACATACAATAATGTATTAAAATATTTTAAATTATTTTTCAAATAAGAAATTGTATAAATATTTCTTTAATAATATTTCTGTTTCTATTTGTAAGTTTATTTTACCACAATGTATTAAAATTGGATTTATTATATATGTCCTGTAATTAGCATTATGTAGTTTGAATTGACAATGAATTTGAATTTTATTTATGGCCTTTAGGCATCCACGACTCAGGCCGGAATACGGAAGGCGAAAGGATTCCAGAAGGTGTCGGCCAGGGACTATGTTGAAGATATAATCCCGACATTTGCCTGGTGTGACTGAGGCAACCCTGGAAAACTTCAATTAGGATGGTTCGCCGCTGGAATCGAACCCACGACCTCCCGAATGCTACGTCAACACTCTACCACCGAGAATTGACAATGAAGAATGAGCAGGGGTATCTTACTTTTCTTGACACCCAGTATATTATATACGTCTATTCACATTTACAGTGTATGATTTGTGTTCATGTGTGAATTGATTTATGTTGTTTAAGCATAACACTCGCCCGGGATAGAGTGGGGTAAAAGGATCGTGGAAGGATTTGTTTAAAATTATTCTAAGACCTTTAGGCATATGAAGATCACGGCGGGAACGGGTTGGAAGAGTATGTTGGAAGATAGACGGCCAGGGCGTATTTATAGGCACCATCACAACGTTTGCCTGGTATGGGTGAGGAAAAATCTTTGGAAACCTCAGTTAGAATGGTCGACCGCTGGAATCAATCCCAGGACTTTCCGAATGCTAAACCCCAATGCTCTAGAAATTTTTTGAAACTTTGTTCACTCACCCTGAGCGGGCTTTACTTGTTCAATTCGATATACCTTTTAAACCTGTATAGACTGATATTCTTAGAATTAAGTTAAAATCACACACACAAAAACTCATGCCCGAGGCGTACCACTAACTAGGAGAACTCCCGAGATGATAATCTAGCATAAGCGCAATTTTGCGCGGAATCGATGGCCCACCATCCAAAAAGACATCATACAAAATTTTTACGCCCCGTACTCAAAAGTTGAGGATGAAAATAGTAAAAGGTTGCAAGGCATCACCATCTGCAACGTCATAATGACAGGCTTCAACGATATTCACTGTAAATACAACGACCAAACCAGTATTTTCAAGTTTAAGTTTGGTGCAGCGGTAAGACGTTGGCTTACTAAGTAAAAACACGGGTTCGAGTCCCGAAAGGAACAACATTTGTCTTCGTTTCTTCTTTCAAAATATAGTTTTATATGTTCATATTTATTATTAATAATTACTTTGGCATGCAAATAGAGGCTACTGAAAGCTAGGATATACAGTATATAAATAAACCAGATCTGGCCCACGAAGTGTGTCAGGGGGCACGGTGCGTCTGAAGGGAGCTGAGCGGAGTTAGCCTCAGGGAGCGCAGCCCACGGTTAGCGGTTGGCATACGCAATGTAGCACCTAACAGCCCCCCCCCCGCGTTGCATTTTAAGTTACCATGGGTTAGCGGAGTTTAGGTAAGGCCAGATTCACACGATCGATATGTATTTTGAAAGAAAGATACGAAAGTGTAAACATACATAACCGAACCGGATTTTATCTAACCTACCCATACCCATGGTCACTAATTTTATATACTCTACGACAAATAGAAGAAAGCAATTATTAATAATAAATTAAAACTTAAAAAAAATATATTTTTAAGAAAAAATCTTACGAAAAAAAAGCCAGGAATCTAGCCCGGGTTTTTTTATTACGTCCTACCAATACGCCACGCTATACAGCTGGTAATTGGTGCTCTCGATGCTGTATTTAAATCCCCAATCGTTTACATCATCCACGTCTGCCAAAAGCACTTTGAACGCAGAATTTCTAATAAAGTTCTTTTTATTCTTACCGGTTTGGATTGGCGAATAAGCGCGCCGCCAGCAAGTGGGATGTATTTTCTTGAAAGATAGTTCTGAAATCTAGGATATATACAAATAAACCGCTGAGGGAAGCGAGTTTAATGGTTGATTTAACAACACACTTTTTATGGTCTGTGTAGCTAAGTGGTCAGTGAGTGGTTCGATTCTGAAGGTCTGTGGTTCGATTCCACCACCGCCTTTCAAAATATTTTCCTCTAGGAATTAAGTGCTGTAAATGATGTTCGTGATTGCCACTGAAAGAGATTTATCCCGTACATGGAGAAAAACACAAGACAGAGAGAGAGAAGGGGGCTGGGGAGAGAGACGGAGAGTGTATTCAAAAGCGTTAACATTGCATTTATTTCCATGTCTTGCGCCATTTTCCTCCTCTTTCCTTGTTTTCTCCTCTCTCTTTCCTCGCTCCCCATTTTCTATCATTTTTCCTTTCTCTTTCTCTCTCTGTGTGTGTGTGTGCGTGTGTATGAACAATGCATAGTGGTGATTTCTGCATGATGTCCATATTATTATTTTTTTTCCCTTTTATTTGCATTAATTCCTACCTCTTAGAACTTCTGTCTATCTGTCTTGTGGTTCTCTACATGATACTGAAGGACTAAACTTTTTTCCTCCAAATAGAGGATTATCCTGGCATGCCATGTTTTCTCACATATTTGTACTGTTAGGTTGGTTCTCTAACCATTAGGAGTAATTCCAAGCTCCATTTACTTTTGTAAGTAACTGTACGACCAATGTTGCGATTAAACTTTTTAGTAGCCAGGAGGTATTAAACATAACAGACAACCTCTCTCTCTCCCTCTCTCTCTCTCTCTCTCTCTCTCTCTCTCTCTCTCTCTCTCTATATATATATATATATATATATATATATATAATAAATCACAGCCATATTCGATCCACTACCGGATGAGGCCTCTCCCCGGGGGGAGGAGTTGGTCTACTGCTCCGATGCTGACCAGACGGTTTGTGGTAGGAGAGCCGAAGCTCTCAACTGTGATCGCAACTGTCTTTTATCCCCAACTGTCCTGGCGATGCTGGGTCAACACTGAAATTTTTGAGTCCCCAACGAGAATCGAACCCAGGACCGCTCACACTGAATTCGAGCGCTCTACCGACTAGGCTACGCATGAGCCTCCTATATATATAATACACAGCCATATTCAATCCACTACGTGATGAGGTCTCCCTCGAAGAAAGGAGTTTGTCTACTGCTCTCACGCTGACCAGACCTGACGAGAGGGGAGACCCAAATCTCTCAACTGTGATCGCCACTATCTTTTCTTCACAGCAGCTCCCCAATTGCATCACGAACCTGGATAGGCACCGTCCCAGACCTTCTCACTTTGGAAAAATCTTTTGGAAGAGCCGAGAATCGAACCCGGGACCCCACGATCTGCAGTCAGCGATGGTATCCACTAGACCAGCGGAGAGAGAGAGTGAGTCCCATTTTCCAATAGGAGGATACTAAATCAAACCGTTCATACTAAATCATTCACAATCACCTACATAAATATCACAAAAGAAATGGCTTCTTAGCTGGTCGTAAAAGTTCGTATACCCTTGTCACTTGCGTGAAAACAGTTTGACCATCTGCAAAATAAAATATGTTCCGATTTTCTATCTAATCTTGATCGAAACATCTTCTAGGGGGTAGAAATTTATTCCTTGCAGGGAGGAAAAATAAATTTGTCAGGGTGGGAAACTTCTTTGCCAGGGAGGAAATCCCCGGCATCCCCACCGTTAATTCGTACACTGTGTACGACCCACAATATCAGTCAATCAGTGTTGACGCCATATGTATTATGTTTTATTCAATTACATTTAAAAATATTTAAATAGATGAATCGAGGAAGAAATGTGACATTCATAAATAATAAATCCAAACTTTGAGGACAGAAAAAAAGGCATTGTAGCCTGAAAAAGGAAGAAACGAAACTGGTACAGTTCTACTTCAGCATGTGTGTTACCATAACATAAATAAGCACAAGCCATAGTGCAGTTACCACCCAAATAATTAATTATAACTTTACCAATTTATTTTCTATTTTAGGCTTCAATTTGTAGGAGAAACATTGCTCTAGAAAGTTAATAGAGTACATAAGAGTCGTACGGAGGTAGTGTTACCATCTAGTGTTAGAAATAGGTACTATACACTAGCCTTAATGTCCAATGTTCCTGTACCAGTCTCAACAACTTTTGGTTTGGTACATGAACGCAAAGAAACGAATGAAGTAAAAAATAGTTGTAAGTAAAATTTTAATTGTAAACATATCTATTCTACCTCCTAGCTGTATGGTTCAGCAATCACGTAGCGTGTTGCTACCCGAGCTAATTGAAACATACGGGATAATCTAGTTCGTTGATAAGACCTAAGAAAGACCTCAGACAAAGTCTTTTAAGTAAAGATATGCATTTTCTTTTCTCTTTTTTGCATACGAGAATAGAGATAATCCCATAGGAATATGTGACCTAATGCATACAAGTTAAGCCTTTACCCTTATTTTCCGTCGACAAAGAAAAGGCACGTCGGTGTGTGATAGCATACATGGTGGAACATGACATGTCAGTGAGGGGAAGAAAAAAAAACACCTAGATAGGCCTCCCAACTTTTCATATCAAGAAGTAGGTTTGCAGCTTACAAGTTTGGACAGCTGAAGATCGTGAGACGCATTTCAGGGTCTGTCCCCAGAGAGGAGAGAGAGATGTTGTTAGACGTGGAGATCATCTGAACTCTTTGTACCAGGATAAGGGCATCTCGGTCTCTCTCTCTCTCCCTCTGTAACTAAAAAGAAGACCTGCATGAACTCAAAAACTGTGATGACTCGCAGATAAGTTCAGTATAGTGGAATTATTCTTTTTCTTTTTCTTACTATACACACCAAAGAAGATATGCCAATTAGATTACTCTCCAAGGCAAGCCTTAATATATATATATATATATATATATATATATATATATATATATATATATTATAATAAAATTTTACCACGTGTGTTACAGAGTCTTGCAAGGTTTATAATTATTAAAATTTGAAATAATTATTAATTGACAAGGAGTTGTTAAGGATATGTCTTAAATCTATTTCAAGTCATTAAGGTTTTGCAAGAAGCGGCAGGTACTTCAAGGTTAGTACAACCCTCCCAAATCATCCTTTTCTTATACTTCCTGTTTTTGTACGATGTATTTATTCTTATTTATTCTTCGTCAGCACAAGTCCTTGTGAAACCAATGTCCTAACCTCTTTATCTTTCTCTTCTTCGGTATTGTTCGTCTTTTACATATTCTCTGTTCCTTCTTATGTATCTTCTGTGTACAACTGAATTATTTATTCCTCTCCTTGTCCGCAATTCGAGAGCTTCCAATTGTTTTATAACTGTACCGCAGAGTGTACGTTTCCACTACATATATTGAAAATGAAATATTTAATACTAGCTGATATGCAAGCTCGTTGGTGCGGGGTCAATAAAATATGTTAGCAACACTAACAACTAGTACTTTTTTTAAATATTGGTAAGCAACACTGAAAAATGCGGTGTCCGGAATACCTTTATAATCTCTCCCGGTACCTAAAGCACATGCCTGCAAAATTTGGTGTAAATTAATGCCGATGATATGGAAATAAATTAAAGATTTTTTTAATTGGTTGGTAACACTGACACCTGTCGGGACTCGGACTATCACTATAACTTTTCCCAGCGGCTAATGCAACATTTGATGTAAATTGATGGAATCATATGGATTTGTATCATGTTACAGACACACAAGCATTCACTTTTATATCTAAGTTAGCAACACTGGCACTTGGAATTTTTGGAGACTCTCAAAGTACTTTTCTATTGTGTCAAATGTTATCGCAACACCCGACCCTTAATGCCTCTACGATCTAACGAATGTATATTTGCATGATTAACATACAAACAGATATACAAACTTTTAATCCCATCCATGACGTCCCATTACCTACGGTGGATGTTTTCAATTATGGTATTTACCTTCTTGGCAAGGATTATTCTAGAAGAAAGTGTTGCCATCTTAAATTTATCTAACATTGCCTTTTCCACTAATAATTTCCCTTCTATGTGTCTTCTTGTAGTAATATTAATTCTTTGGATATGTTTTGGTTGTTAATCTTTGTTTCTGTCTCCAATTCGCAGATATCGATATGGTACAATGATTATTGCGTATCACTGCTAAATTACTATTCGTTTTATGTTAGTATTCTTTTTATATTTTTTTTCGAGCGGTTGCAGCTGAGTTCTTAGAGCGTGGGCTTGGCACTCGGTAGATTCTGGGATATTTTTTAGTAATGAATATTTTCTGGCGTCGATAAGCCATTGAAATTCACTAATAGGTGTCCAAGGGTTCCGTTTTTTTTCTTTTCTTTTCTTTTGTTGTTGTTGTTTAAGGTAACTCCATGCTAACACTGTGATTAGTTGAACGACACACGTGGCTATCTGATCATCAGATATATATAGCATATTATCAGACACATCCATTATTAAAATAAACAAAGCTTGTTCTGTTAAGCTAGGATATAAATGCTAACACGGAAGGTGTCTCTCTGTCATATCTTTATTCGCTGGTTTTCGCTCGCTTGCTGGAAAGTTAGTAATTGAAACAAGACATTTTAAAAATTCAGATCTATTCTTTTTGTTAGAACATACAATTACTAAATACATAAAGTCTTGTTGAGGTCAGCCAGCTACTGTGTCATATCTACACTCCATATTACTCATTCATCTGCAAATAATTCGCACAGGAAGCTCTATAAATACCAAACAACAGCTAACAATACACAATTATTGCGAAAAGTCATGGTGTCATTATTTTGTTAAATAAGCCCTCGAGTTGATCAACAGTTGACAAACATGGTGGCATATGGAAGAATACGTTAGACGTTAATGCACGTAATGAATAACACGTATATTGCCATAAAACTCAGTCCAGCAAGCGAAGACTGGTTAGTTTAAGTCAGGTTAGATTATTTTTGTATTAAACGCGATGCACATGACGTTTAACACTCACTCCATGTACTCACCCTTAAGCAGCTAAACAATGCAACGTACTTTTAGTTATTTTATCCTCATTTCACACTGTCCTAACTCGAAACTTTTTATATTTTGCTTTTCAACACTTCCACACACGGAGGAAATATTACATTTGTCCTGTAAATTGTACGGTACATTTCTTTCTGGCTGACCTCAACCAGACTTTACCCTTACTCAACTTATAAAGGCCCTATTACATAAGGGGTGGAGGGTATACATTTTCTACTCTGTTTTTATATTATGAGTTAATATTTTAATAAGCAACAGTGATAGATAGATACACAATAACTTCAGATTCAAATTCAGGACCCGTGTTTACCACAGTTATAGTCAATCCGGTGAAAATGTAAGATCAAGTTGATCATTAATCAAGGTTTAAAATGTAACAACTTTATTGAGTTTCCAGGTCTCTTAATAGCAAAACTATAGAAAAAGTGACCTTCTAATCCGACTCAGTCCGACCGTGTCCAGACATTCAATCTCAGAAACCACAAAGTGTAGACATGTGTTTGAGGTGTAGTTCGAAAGATATTGGTTATACTAACTCACCCGCGGAAGTCATCTTGATTTGTGCAGTGATTCAGTGTTATCAGCCCGTTTTTTTTTAAATTCAATTGTTCAAAATGCTTCCATTCCTTTACACCTATTTGCGCAAAACTTGGCAAAAAAAATATTCTACACAATAGAAAAATACTGTAGGTGTCCACGTGCTCAAACACCCCGTTGTCAGTGTTTCCAACCCGTGTCCAGAAAATATATTTTATGAACGACAAGACGTAGAGACGTGGATGAGATATAGTTGGGAAAGTCATGGCTAGACTAGTTCAGAGGCGCCGAAACAATCTTGATTTGCCAACAGTGTTGCCAACCGATTACTTTTAAAATATATTTTTTTAAATTACTTCCATTTCGTTAGACGTATCAACACCAAAGTCGGTATAAACATTATTGGATACAATAGATAGATTCTGAGGGTGTCACCGTACCGAAGTATCTCAGTTGTCAGTGTTGCCAATCTATTTTCAATTCAATCTTCTATATTGCTTCCATTACGTTACACGTAGCAGCACGAAATTTGACATAAATATTATTCGACACAATAGAAACATACTTTAGGTGTCCCCTTCCCTGAGCGCTCCATTTGTTAGTGTTATCAAGCTATTTTATAAGCCAGGCCCCTAGCTTCCTTATTCGTTAATAATTTCTGTATGTTTCTCAGTTCTCAATTCATGTTCTAACATTTAAAGTATGACCTCTCCGGACACAGACCCGGAACAACTTTTCTCCCCGAATGAGAGGGCAACAAATGATTAATGAATGATAAACGTTGATTTTTGCGTAAACATTTAACTTATTTTTTTTGTTGATTATTCAGGTTGCCATTAGATGGTAGACGAGCTATATTTAATCGATAGTACTGTACAGGTACATACGAAATTTGTCAAAATGTAACAGATCTTAAAAAGTAATTTACTGAAATTGGATTCAATAAAATATTTGTCATTTTTCTCTCATTATTTGAGTTGCTCTTCACGTAACAAATACATCTGCTCGATATACGCAGCCAACCAAGATACTATTGTCATTAAGAATCGTTGTTTGTATAATTAGACAGTCATAATTTGTTTAATTCAGGAAATTCACTACAAACAATTTTTAAAAATTGTTATGTAGGGTAAAAACTTAGAGATGTTCGGCATTTCAGAATGGAAATCGGGATTCCGGAATTTCGAAATGTCATTATTTCGGTGTGATGTCCTCCAATCATGGAAAACGACGGTTCTCGTTGACCGTCGATTTGTAAATCTGCCAACAGGTAGATAAACAAGATAACATTTCAGAACAATTGAGGAATCACTTGATGGATATGATGTCAAAGATGTTTAGTATGCCAGAATTACGACGTAAAGCCGAAATGCCAGACATTGTGAAGTCCGGAATTGACTTCAGACTTGCCAACACCCCTAAAGTGTCTTCCAATGTAAATATATGTTAATTTAAATGTATTATATACAAATATAAACTTTTCCTCATATTAATATATTTTTTCAACCAGAAAAGATAGCTTACAATACAAATTTTTGCCCTATATCCTTCTAAGACATTCAATTAGACACATTTTGAAATATTTTTGATAAGGCTTATAACAATAATCACACATGTTGGATCTTCTCCTTGGACGTTTGTCGGTGTAAATTTAGGAATAGTACACTATGTGATTAAAAGTATCCCGACACCCACCTGAAAATTAAGTACAAGTTTGGGCACCCTCCCTAGAACACCGGTAGTCAATATGGTACCTAGCCTTGATGACAGCCTACACTCACGCAAGCATTATTTCAATCAGGTGGCGGAAGGTTTTCTGGGGAAGAAACAACATTCCTCGCGGAGCGCCAAAATGACAAGAGGTATCGATGTATGTCGTTGTTCTCTACCATGAAGTCGGCGTTCCAAACATCCCAGAGATGTTCTATTGGATTCAAATCAGGGCTCTAAGCAGACCAATCCATTACTGGAACGTTGTTTTCGTCAAAACACTTCCCCATAATCCCTCCAGTATGGATATGTTAAAAGAGACAATGGCCATTCCCGAACTGATCTTTGATTGTAGGCTGCAGGAAAGTGTTTAAAGTGTCAACGTAATCTTGTGTTGTGACATTACCACGTAAAGCAACAAGGGAGACAAACCCCTCCAGTAGAAACCTAACCACGCTCTAACCTCACCAGCACCGAATTTTACAGTCGACACTAACAGGCTGGTAGATGTCATTCATAAGGCGTTCAGCACACCCACATCATCGGATCGCCACATTGTCACTCTACTCAAAGGTTTTCCACTGTTCTATGGTCCAGTTTTGACGCTCCTTACACCACGCGAGGCGGCGTTTGGCATTTACCATTAAGGGTGGCCTATGGGCATCTGCTCGGCTGTGAAAACAACGTTTCCGCACCTCGCGCCTAGTTTCCAGTCATGCTGCTTAGAATAGATCCTGATGCAGTTTAAATAGTGGTGATGGACTAAATAATTGCTAGACTTCCGTGACAGTACCTATAATCTGCTCATATGATATCCAATAGTGATTTTAACATTACTCCCTGAGCCATCCTGAGCTGAATACTGGTTATTCCACACGGATACAATAGGAGTAGGTGGAACTATAATATTTTTAGAACTGATGCTATTCTCATCTGTGTATGATTGATTTTGCAAATGATACTTTTTTAAAAAAATTGTTGTTGAATTCTGCCTTAACTCATATTATAACAGGTTTCCTAAATACTGTAGTTTTGATGTAAACAGGTCTTATTTGAAGAATCGATCTATGAACCGAGACCAGAAACTGTCACCAGAACAATAACCGTTCACAAGGCCGGCTACAATATCTTTGACGTCACATGGGCTTTTGATCCAGATTGGCTCTCCAATATACACTATACTAAGGATTTCCTCCATTTGGGTACAATAAGCCTATGTCATAATCCCATTTGCTAAGTTCATGTGAACTGGCTAAGTGCAAGTACACTAAGTCCAGATCTAGTTAAATCACTTTCTAGTGTCCATGGCGAGAGATTTAACCAATTGCGTGAAAAACATTCTAGCCATTTTGAATATAAATTTTACTAGAGTTGGTCGCTTTAGGTACCTTATTATCTCGTTTCTGGAGCCCGTCCGTGTCCCGAAATTAAATCTCAGCAACTGCAAGGTGTACAGAGATGGTTGAGATGTTGGTGGAAATGTATTGACTAGACTAGCTCAGAGTTGTCGGAACTTTCGTGATTGGTAAAGTACTTCAGTGTTGCAAACCCATTTATTTAAAAAAATCAATTGTTCAAATTGCTACTATTCAGATATACATACCTAGCTGCGCCAAACGTTACATAAACATTATTCTACACAATAGAAAAACACTAAGAGATCAACGTTCTCAAGCACTCCACTTGCTAGTGTTGCAAACCTTTTCTATAAAATTGTTGTTTTAAATGCTTCCATTACTTTAGACATTACAGTACAAACGTGGCATAAATATCATTCGACAAAATGTAAAAATATTGTAGGTTTCACCGTACCTAAGCACTAGTTGTCAGTGTTGCCAACTATTTATAAAATAATACTTGCGTGTCTAAAATGCCATAAAAAGACCGGGGCTTTCGGCATTGTTAAAAGAATCGCACCACTAACTTGTTATATTCTTGGATAGAACTTATGAGAAATTGAACATAACAGGTGGCTGTTTAATTTGATGACATCCGTCACACTAAATAACATATACTTATTTCAAAAGATTATTCTTTCTGTTGTACGTACATTAGTTAATTTTATCATAAGGTCTTTCGAGTTGACTGGAGTTAAATACTGGAGGACGAGAAGACTGCCGATGGATATACGATTGTCTTTTGTGAGTATCGCGCGACCGCCATGTTGTGAATGACGCATGCGCAACAGTGTAAACAAACATGGCAGAAAGAAGCTTCTCTGTTTGCAGTGATTTAGCGTGTATTATCACATTTCCAGGTCGTGAAGGAAAAAGGTGAAACAAGCTCAAATCTTGGGAAGACTGAAAACACAGTATGGGGAACAAATTCTGTTACGGACAAGAGTATATGAATGGGTGAAGAGTGTGAGAAAGAACAAAAGGTCGGTCAGTAAAGTTTCAAGAAGTGTTTTCTGGGATATGAAAAGTTTGATTCGACGCTTTTGTGGGAAAGATGTTATTTATGTCAATGTCTTTAATGAAATGTGTAGTATCTTCTATCCTTTTTAAATTTCTAAATGACTCTTTTGTTCTAGTGTGCAATTGCGCATCGTAAAAAAAATACTTAATGAAAGTTATAACGATTATTTTCGTTTTTCTTAATATAAATACAGTAAATAATACCAGATGACTCTTTACGTTCAAGTAAAGTTCTATGTTATATTCTCAATTTACATCTCATAAGCGCGTTTTGTTACCAAACATTATTCTGTCCTCAATAGCAGAAAATACATTATTATTATTTTTAACAACACATGGTATATTTATTTGTATATATTTTAAATCCAACTACAGTTCGCTGGATATTTCATGTACTATTTATCGGGAAATATGATACAAGTTAGTACGCTTTTGATGAGAGCAGCGTAGGGACTCATTGAGGCAGGACCTATATCGAACGTTCTGCGGAAGCGTACGAGCAAATAGTCAAATCTAAGGCATAAATCACGCAATAAATTAAAAGCACACAATACTATTATAAAATCCACCGTTTTAACACACATTCCCGGTTATATACTAAAAGTGGAATAGCTTAGGTCGGAATTTTAAATAAGAAAATATAAGGCCGTTTTAAGGGACAAATTTTCGCGGGAAAACTTTTTAGGAAAATTGTAGAGAAAAATTCAATTTCCCATTCCTGTAACCTTTCCTACTCATTCAGTACAATATGGGAGGAAACTCTAAGAAGAGAAGTAAGACCAGAAAAGGAAAAGGCTCCACAAATCCTGATGGCAACACAAGAGAAACGAGAAGCATGTCAATGCAGTCACACCAAGAAGAGGATGTCACACAAAGTATCGAAAACAAAAATAGAGAAATGGAAATTGATACTTCTTCCACAATCAGTGAAGAATCCACAAGAAATAGAGAAGAGAATACAGAAACCATAGAAGAAGAAGCAGTTGAAGTAAATAGCAGTCCTGAAAAAGAAGCTGTATCCATTTTGTACTCTCCTACTTACCAATGCCTTTCCCATTTTCCAGACCGTACAATGACAATTTTATTGACTGAGGTAGATCATATCTATGGAATCCAAAAAACTTATATACTTTAATTAGAAAAAAGATGATTTTTAGCACTTATATGACTTCCGGTAATGAAGATAATACAGGAGTTAACATTTACTTAACCAAAGATCAGGAATTAAATGACTTTCTAAGTCTTTTTGAGCAGAGGGAATTTGGACCCAG
Organism: Lepisma saccharinum; assembly: GCA_022664845.1. NCBI lineage: Eukaryota > Metazoa > Arthropoda > Insecta > Zygentoma > Lepismatidae > Lepisma > Lepisma saccharinum. The sequence continues at coordinate 10,747 of JAGDQP010019666.1, read as the reverse complement.
AGCAGAAATAGGCTTCACCAGCTATGATAAAGAGTATCTGAGGACAGTACTAGAAAATAGGGCCTGCATCTTTTATGAAGTTCACAAGTTAGTTGAAGACAAGGAAGGGAAGGCGACAGACAAGGAAATAGATACTATTAAAACTAATCATACATCTTTGCAGCACAACGAAATTGAAAAAAGCCCACATAATAATTTCGTTCCCAATAAAAAGTTTGTAGTTATTGTTAAAGGGCTGAAGTCGGAGTTGACAGATCCATTCACTTTAGAAGAGATGATTACACAAAAATCAAACAAAATTAAATACACAGCTTTTCCAACAATAAGAAATAAAGGAATTCGTTTACATTTTGATAGCAGGGAGGACAAACTAAGTTTCTTGCAACTTTTCAAAGATAAAGATTTTGGAAAAGAAGCCTCTTTCACTGAATACGATAGAGAAATTTTGTCGCAGACTAAAATCAAGACTACTACCTCCTTTACCTGTGTAGTTAGGAACATCTCTACGAACGTAGACACTAAAGATCTCAAACAAAAACTGTTAGCTCAGAAACTTCCCATTACTGGTGTGGTTCGAATAAGGAACGAAAATGGCCCTCTTCCATTGATTAGATTGTTTACGAGGGACCCAAGGCTAATTAGTTATCTGATTACTCATGGACTGTCTTTAGGTCGAAATAGATACAGGGTGGAGGAATCAAGGAATTCTGCCAGACCTTATCCATGCGGTACATGTATGAAATATCATAAAGAACAAAAATGTTCCAACGTGCCTCATTGTTATAAGTGCGGCCAAGAACACTTAAGTTATAAATGTTCGGTCATTCCATCAAAGGATTACTGTGCCACATGCAGAAAGAGGGGTCATAGAACTGCGGCGGCAAATTGCCCACAAAGGCCGATTCGAAATGAAACAACAATAAACAAAAAGATTTTTAGATCCGGAGAATCATCCCCTGTTACAGCCAATACACAATATGAAATCCAGGAAAGCACACATCCAATTTTAGAAGCTCACACAATAAAATACATCGAAGAGAAATTTAATAATCAACTCAAAAATCTTACTGACAACATGTTGAAATGGATGTCAACAGTGCTCGCAATCACTTCAAATCAGGACAGTCAAGTCATTCAAAGCGCTATAAACCAGGTTTCGGAGGAATTGTTCCAGTGCCATTTAAACATCATCAAATCGGTGGAAAATCACATATTTGTTGGCTTAGAGCCTTTTACAAAAAATAGGAAAACAAATTCAAACCCTGACGATGCTGATCCCATATCACTTGATTAAAAATCACTGTTAATAACTCATCAATATAAAGGGGAACGTAGACAGTTGAGCTCGGCAGGCCGCACACTTTTTAAACGATAGAAGAAGTGATCAAAAAGTGCTTTAAATTCATCTCAAAACTTAAAGAAAGAATGCTAAAAACAGAATATTCATCATTTCCTCTCCTTATTTATCATTTCTAACCGTAAAATTAATCTAGAAGCAATAACGAATCTCTCTACCATTTTTAGCCAAACAACTTTACTATATTAAACTTATCGGTTAAAAAAATATAAAAGAAATCGTGCAATTCAAAATTTATAACTAATTCACAATTAAAAATTTGTCCACTTCCAGTTTCACATAAATCGAATTGTTAAATTCAATTCAAATAAATTATCTCTAGTGGGTTTTATGGCAGTTGGCGAGTGGGGCTGTTGACCCTGGGATGGATCCGATTCGGTTTTCTAATCATCATCATCCTTCAAATTAACAAAGCTTTATATCACAGGACGAAAGTGGCCTAAGTGGCCAGAAGTCCGGTCATTGGGGCCCTGCGGGCCCAGTGACAATTACATTATTACATACGCTTTTGATAATTAATGATGTTGGGTACGATTCGTCAGTTTAAAATTTTGTTTAATAGAAATCGTTACACATTGTATGTAAATGAGTTTGCTATTTGCACAAATATATGGAAAATAAATTTGGTGTACGTACACCAATACGAAAGAGAATAGCCGACCGAGGTAGTCGTATGGTCTGACAAGGAAGGGTCATGATAGTTGTTGATGAGATCCTAATGAAACATAGTGCATCTGATATAGGATGGTAAGATATGGAGAATACCAAAATTTAAGGTGTGATGGACAAATAAGGGGGGGCGGAGCTAGGGGGGGGGGTGAAAACTAGAAATTCACAAAAGTTAAATAAAGGATATATCCACAGTATTTCAGCATAAAGGACGGAACTTTCGGGAGGTGATTTCTTGCATCAAAACAAGTAAAAAAAGGTCCTTTGAACATGGATGAAATTTCGCTTAGTTTTGGAATTACAGCGTTTCAAACTTTGAGTCCAAAATCGACGCCTAGTAATGGGAGGAAATGAATAATTCTCAAGAAGTCAGAAACAAGCCAGTGAATGAAAATTCCGTTTCCGGAAATTCGTTTCTAGCAACATGATGGACATCAGAATTGAAAACATGTCGTCACCGATTGTCAGTGCTGCCAACTAGTACAAAGTTCAAATTTTTCAAATGACAGCACGTCGTGTTATTAGATATTTTACATCGTCTAGTGATGATAAACAACATACTTAAAGCACACACCTCCGTGACAGAGGTTTGCGCGATCTTATACAAACTACAGGTCCGTCCATCTGAAATCGTCCAAATTTTTTAATCAACCCCTTTCAAATAATAATAATAATAATAATAATAATACTTATATTCCTTATATTAGAATAGTTCGAAACGAGTATTCTTTTATTTCTATCTCAATCTATTAATTAATGGCCGCCATTTCTGCAGTAGTTTACAAAAATCTACGCATGTTATTTTGCGATTAAGTTCCACTGGTTGTCCCAGGTTGAAATCATTTGTGGGAGGTCCGTTGAACGGAGTAATTTGGAGTCTAACAAAACTGCAGTTCCTGCCCTGCGTTTTTGTACATTTATTAACTGTATCTGCTGATATATCATAGTAACTCGTTGTATTAATATAGATTCACATATGACCTATGTACACCAAAGGGAGATATGTTTTAGCAGTTCATTTTCGCAAGCAATTGTTTTTCAAAGCAAAGTCACTTGTATCACTTATGCTTTAAGCCCATCATTTGATAGTTTAATGCAGTTATTTCCAACTCAACGCTCTATTACGTCATAACTTACTTCTATTCGTTCTCAGTGGCAAAGTTGGTAGACATTACCGAGCAGATCGAGCTGCTATGATTCGTTGGAACCATTACTATACATTCCAAGCACACACTTGGCGCGCGACATAACTCTCCCTCTTTTACTTACTGCTTTTTCCAGTTGCTCCTTACCTCTTTTCCAAGGGATGAAGTGTGATCTGACGTTATTGTATAAGCCAGTTGGGAATGACTGATTAAATGTAATGTTGAACTGAAGAAACGTTTTTTACATTCAAAGATATTCATTGCATGCCATGTAATAGTAGCAGTTGGTTTAAAAGAAATAAATGTAGCTCCTCCGTTTGTGCCGGTCTCGCGGTTTCTTTTCCGTCTTGTCAGTTGATTTATCCTCCTGAATGTTGTCCAGTATTGCAGTTAACATTAAACCTCTTCCGCCTTCATATCAAGTATATTATGTTGAATATACTATTACTAAACAATGTCCTTAGCACTTTTGTTGCCTTATTATTATTGTTTTTACTCAAGCGTTACTCTTTTTATATACCTATCCTTTCCAGTACTTTTCATTAGCACAATATTCCAGGCAGTATTTCTCTCAGTTCATTGTGCTCGTTTGCAGGGTGCAAGGTTTACTTCGAAACATTTTCTCAGCTCAATAAAACACAATACACCATACAAAACATTTTCTCAATTAGTGCTCGTTCAATGGGTGCAAGTTTTAGCTCTATAAAACAAAATACAAAATGTTCTCAGTTCTATGTGTTTGTTCTCAGGGAACAAGTTTTAGCTCCATACAAATAATAATATACCTCTCAAAGCATTTTCTCAGTTTCGTTATGCTCATTTGTAGGTTGAAAGGTTTAGCTCCATAAAGTACAATACCCCATACAAAACATTGTCTCAGCCCGTTGTGCTCGTTCGTAATTAAAAAATAATTATTTAATATGGATTTATTTATCCTAAAATAAATACTAGCCTGCAACGATGTTGGGTTTTGACTGGTTGCAGAACACTTTAGGATTTGGGTGTGCGAAGCTCTTAATATATAAAAAAATCTCTTTCGGTAGGCCTACAGGCTGAGGTAGATTTCGAAGTTTCGCTGGGAGCCGGGGCTCGCCCTACAACTTCAGTGCTTTTGAGAGGATGCCCCTCCTTTATCTTAACCAAAATCTCCCTGCAGCACTACACCACCATGGTGTCCATCTTCACCCTCCCACGGTTGGCTATGCCCCCAAAGGGAATATTTACCCCATTTATTGTAACCTACTCTTGGTCATACACCTTCATTGAAAATTTCGTTTCTCTACCTTCAATGATTTGGAAATTGGGTTTTTGGGGCGGCCATTTTGGATCCAAGTTGACGACTTTTTGAAAGTTTTCTTATTTTGTCGTGACCTACTTGTGATAGTACAACTTCAAGTAAAATTTCATTTATCCAACTCAAACGGTGTGCAAAATGGGATTTTGGGCTGTCATTTTGGATCCAAGATGGCGACTTTTCCCAAATGTTGTGATATTTTCCTAAGCTACTCGTCATAATGCACCTTTATGCCAAATTTCGTATCTCTAGCTCAAACGGTATGGAAAATGGATTTTTAGGTCCGCCATTTTGGATCCAAGATGGCGTCTTTGAACTCATTAGGTAACATTTTCATAATCAAAAAGTGATGTTGTACCTTTATGCCAAATTTGATTTCAATAGCCCCAGCGGTTTAGGCTGTGTATTCTATACAACAATGGGTTCGGCGGCCATTTTGGATCCAAGATGGCGACCGATTTTGCTCATTAACGAACTTAACCGAGCTATTAAGCCTAGAAACAACATTTGAAAATTTGGTTCAAATATCTTCAAAATTATGGCCGCCAGCGTGTTAATATATAAATATATATATACACTTTCATATCGAACCGATCTCAATAGGTATATGTTCTTCGAAATCTACCTAAAAATGTTTTTTTACGCAAAGAAAAATGAAAAAAAAAGTAAAAAAATAATAAATATATGAATCGGAAAATAAAAGCGTGGGTGCTCTTGCTTACCTTATCATATCATCTACGAGCACCCACGCATTTTTTTCTGATTCATAAATTTATTATTTTTTTACCTTTTAGTCCATTTTTCTTTACTTAAAGAAGCGTTTCTTTTTTTTAAAAAATCCTTTCTAATTTTTCTTTTTTCACTTTTAAAACGCCTGAAGTTCACTTACTCCACTTTTCTCATCCAAATTTGACGCTTATGTTGTTTTCTTTATGCACTTGCTATGTTTTTCAATTTCTTTCTATGCATTCTCATCCAATTTTATTTATCGTATTTCGATCTTCCATCAGTAAGATCACACGCAATAATAGTCTATTTATCTTGTCGGTAATTTACTTATTAGCGGCTACTTTACGGGACAACTTTCGCTTCGTGCTGTCTCTCTATACCAATCGACTGTTACCGGTCAGGTCAAAACGGTTCCGAATCTAGTAATGAGAGGAAGCAAATAATGTAATACAAAATTTTGTTTTAAACGTGTGTTTTTTATGTTTCACGCTTTGTACAATTTTTTTCTTCTACTCTTTCTCCTTCTGTCTATCTCTCCATCTCTCTCGTCCTCCTTCCGCTATGGTGTATGTAATGTGTATACACATGTCCCTCCCACTTCTCTTGTTTCCTCTGTATGTACGGTACATACAGTTATCTATATCCACATCCTGATTAAAAGACCACTTTACCTGATTGGAAAGAGGGTAAAACTATGACCGCAGTTTACGATCATGCAGCGATTATCAGTCAACATACCTGCTCTTGACAGTAACCTCCCTCTATCGAAATTTCTCCCTCTCTCTCTCTCTCTATATATATATATATATATATTTCAACGATAATGGATTTCAAAACCGATAACAGAACTTTCAAATCATAAATCATTTTTTCTCTTCTCCATTTGTGTATGTACGTACGTATATATGTATCTGTGTGAACGTGCATTTGTGCGTATATATATATATATATATATATATATATATATATATATATATATTGGTGGTTAGTTTCTTTTTTTTTCATCTTTTTTATGAAAACTGATATCAGCCAATTTTTATCTGTTTGCCGAAAGATGGGACGAGTAGATGGAAAGGGGTACTGTGAAAAAAAATCTTTCCACGGAACATAAAATTCTCATATATCTTTATATATATATATATATATATATATGTTAAAATGACTATGTATGTATTAAAGTTAAACCCAATTAACTTTGTGCCAGAGCGTTTATCAAAGATTTCTAGCTAAAACTTTTTTTCATACACTTTTTGTGTTATTTATTGTATCATATTTAGAGTTGATTTCAAACTTTGAAACTTGTTTAAGGACTGAACAACGTCTTCCACGTCTTTCTAAAGAATAAAATCCTGTTTAAATTGTCATTTACCAACTAAAATCCGACTTACTTACACAGAACGTTAGTTTCACAGATATTAGATACTACTCACAAGGGCTCGAACAGGATTTTTTTTATAAGACTTCGGATATAATTATATACGTACCCCTATGCTGACTATAACTGCAAAGTAATTCGATCTGTAGGGTGTCGTTTGCCCGCTAAAGGGTGTTAAAGTTTGGAGCAAGGATGACAGCCGCTGCAATGGATCCCACAGTTTCGGTTTGAACAGGCATTTGTTACTCAAAATATCTGCATGAACATACCTGACAGTGCTGAAAAAGACTGCAAAGCCACAATACCGTGTAACAAATAGTTCGGCAGATATAGGCTTGTATTTGTCTTTACAAATGTTAGTGAGGATTTTCCACAAAGTAAGTAAAATAGAAGGGAGAATCACAATAGGCACACAGGACAAAAGATATGTCAGGGCAACCTTCAAAAGCACACGTCAAAAATGATATTAATTTCACAAAAAAAAAATAATTTCGGGGGTGGGGTCCGGATCCCCAGGATAACCCCTCTACGTACGTCCCTACTCGTAACTGTCAGCAACTTCAAGAGTGTAAAATAAAGTGGTATTTGACACCGTGTCCATGGAATGTGATTTTTGAAGGTTGCTCTGTGTGCCTATTGTGATTCTCCCTTCTCTTTTCCTCTTCCACTTTGTAGAAAAGCCTCACTTCCACTTGTGAAGACAAGTACTGACCTACATCTGCTAAACTATTTATTACTCGGTATTGTGGATTTACAGTCTTTGTCAGCACTGTCAGGTATGTCCATGTACATATTTTGAGTAAAAAATGCCCGTTCGAACCGAAACTGAGGGAGCCGTTGCAGCGCCTTCCCCGGCTGTCTTCCACTTGCTCCAAATTTTAACGCCCTCTAGCGGACAAACGAGGCCTTACATGGCCTTACCTTGCAGGCATTATCAGCATCAGGGTACGATTACATATAAGAAGTCTTATAAAAAAATCCACGTTCGAACCGAAATACTTCCCATGTCAGTGTCCATGGTCTAGAAGGCATTGTGGCTAGAAGTCGCTGGCTAGAAGGCATGGTGAAAGGGGGTCGCGAGATGAAAAAGGTTGAGAAACCCTGGTCCAGAGGCTACTTTTACGGACAGAGTCAAAATCAAAGATATGCAAACAATGCCTGATTTTGAATTTGAGAAGATACAAATTACTGACAAGTAACAATGTGATAAAATAGAGAGCAAGCGACTCATGCACTTGGGTGGTTGGGCGAGCACGGGTATGATTCAATGTGTAGTGATCAGTGTTTCTTTCAGAGGATTGACCGGGGGTATTACCCGCCAGACTGAGTCAATCATCCCCCCAATTAAATTCAACAAATACTATAACAACAAGAGTTCATTCATTGGTCTATTGATATCATAACCTGCGTATTAAAATGGACAAAAAACCTTGGAAACTTATACTGTAATTCCAAAATTTTAACGTCTGTCGCTCACAATATGTAAACATTTACCTTGTGATACCTATTCAAGATTTCACCTTTGAAACTGCAACATTATGCATTATGCAGAGGTGGCTACTAATTGTGCAGAAAACAAAAACGTCACTTTGGTCGACGTAATGATTTTTTCGGAAGTACAAGTCTTTCCAAAATGAGACTTATGGGACAAACATGAACTGCATAAGAAAGACAGACAGACAAACAGACAGATAGACAGGGAGAGAGTATTTGTAGGTGATTATAGCATGAAAAAATATCGTAAATCAGGTTTATCCAAAATTTCGTCTATGCAGAACGAATCCAGTTCCATCATGTCCGGATAAACTAGCTTTTAGTTCATGGTAAATAAATGCACGGTTGCGGTGGTTGCATGAATGTGGAAATTAATTCATGATTTTAATATATACTAGATATGGAAACGTTGTACTAATGTACTGTTAACATATTCCACATACTTTTTTTTTCATTTTTTGCTATGTACTACCTCTTGCACTACGGAGTATATGAGAAAGAGGAGTCTATTAGACCCACTGTGGTGCCACTAGAGAGTTAGGTACTCTCTCCCCTCCTTTCGCCCCTCTAAAGATTTAAAATACCCCCAGAGCATTTTTCCTGGAAGAAACGCTGGCAGTGACGTCCTCGTCGTGAGTCTGGGTTGTTTCATTATCAACATGCACGGCAGTGCATGAGCCAAGTTCTTCACGTCAGAAAACGTTAGCACTGCCAGAAGCATGTTATACAGGAACAAGAGTTTATGGCAAAATCGACGATTTGGAGGCCCCGTAAGAAAAAAGATGTTAAAGATAGGAATATGAGCTTTTGCCGTTAAGGAGATATGGCAAATATGTGCAGATGTACAAAATTTCATATTCGTATCTCAAACTATGTTCTAGTTGTGGACCCCTGAAATTGCACATTTTAGGCTAACTGACTCACTCACTCACTCACTCACTCACTGACTGACTGACTGACTCACTCACTCATCATATTGTTTATGGTGTTTGGAGTAAGCTAGAAACATGAAATTTGGTATGAAGGTAGAGGATGATAAGTAGATAAAGGAAAAATTCCGACATTTTGAAAAGGTCGCCATCTTGGATTCAAAATGGCCGCCAAACCTAAAATTTCAAACAATACACAGCCTAAACGGCTAAAGATAGAACAGTGAAATTTGGTATGAAACTACATCATTGGTAGCAAATTAAGAAAACTTTTTAAAAATTTGAAAAAGTCGCCAACTTCAATTCAAAATGGCCGCCAACCCTAAAATTTTAAAGAATACACAGCCTAAACGGCTGCCGCTAGAATAATGAAATTTAGTTTGACAGTACAACATTATTTGTAGATTATGAAAATATTACAAAATATCTCTAAAGACGCCATCTTGGATCCAAAATGGCGGGCGTCATAAATCCATTTTCCAACTGCTTGAGCCAGAGATACGAAATTTGGCATAATGATGTATTATCAAGAGTAGTTTAGGAAAACATAACAACGTTTTAAAAAATTCACCATCTTTGATTCAAAATGGCAGCTGAAATACCATTTATCACATCGTTCGAGATAGAGAAATGAAATTTGGTATGACAGTCTATCATCACGAGTATGTCACGAAAATATAAGAAAACGTTAAAAATGTGTCCATCTTTTATCCAAAATGCCCGCCTAAGCCCCACTTTATAATGACTGAAGCTAGAGAAACGAAATTTGGTATGAAGGTGTACCATTACGAGTAGGTTAGAATAAATTCGGCTCGTCTCCCCTACTAGGTTACAGTTCCCAGCTGGAGCCTGATTGCAATAAAGGGGTGCGCCCAGCGAGGCCATCTTGGAATTCTGGGGGCAGCGCCCCAATGAGGCGAAGCGAGTATATACATTACACAAGTGTAAAAAGCTGCGAAATACGAGCAAAAGCACCAGGGGTGCAAACTGTCCAGTCAACTCCTTCAACCTTAAAAAGTGGTGAAATGGAATATGGATGAGCCTAGTTCCTCGCGCCAACTTCCAATACTCCTGCGTGTCCCACCAAGTTTTACTCGTCACAAACGTTAGCATTGCCAGGAGCATGTTATACAGGCAGAATGTGAACGTTTCCCCATTCGGACGCAGCGCTCTTGAGTATGAGGGGATATCTGCATCATGTGGCGCAGTGCACTGCAGATTCTGGTTGTGATAAAAAGACGCAGTTCCTCCAAACTCCTCAAGTTCGATGCGCGGCCTGCCGTGGGATTCTTGGCGCAGCGACGCGAGCGAATCGAGGGGAGTATCAACACGTACGGCAGTGCATGCAGCATGTGTCACAAAACGTCAGCATGTTATACAGGAAGAAGAGTTTATTGCGAAATCAGCGATTTTGAGGTTCTGTAAGAAAAAAGATGTTAAAAATTGAAATATGAAATTTCGAAGTATGACGGTATATCATCACTAGTAGATTACAAAATATCTGCAAAGACATCATTTTGAATCCAAAATGGCTGACTTCATAATCCATTTTCCAGACCGTTTGAACTAGAGATACGAAATTTGGCATAAAGGTGTATTAACAAGAGTAGTTTAGGAATAATTTACATTTTTGAAAAAGTTGTTAACTTGGATCAAAATGGCCGCACAAAAACTTTTTCCACACCATTCGAGCTATAGAAACGAAATCTGGTATGAAGGTGTACCATCACAAGTAGGTAACGGCAATGTAAGAAA
>JAGDQP010019665.1:0-34543 GCA_022664845.1 Lepisma saccharinum | reverse complement strand
CAGCAAGTGTCAGCATAAATGAAACAGCAAGTGTCAGCATAAATGAAGCAGCAAGAAGTGTCAGCATAAATGAAGCAGCAAGAAGTGTCAGCATAAATGAAGCAGCAAGAAGTGTCAGCATAAATGAAGCAGCAAGAAGTGTCAACATAAATGAAGCACCAAGTTGCAACATAAATGAAGCAGCAAGGGACAAAACAGATGACGGAGAAAGTACTGATTGTTTAGGCGTGAAGTCTCAACCTCAAGATGAGAAAGAATCAACTTCAGAAGTTGATGAACTATTATCCAAGACTATTTCAACTAGAATATCTGCATTAATAAAATTCGGAAAAGTATTAGAAACAGCAAAATTAGCTACTAGTGCCAATGTAGGTAAACCAATTATAGCCAATGTTAACTATCCCTCTTCGTGTAAGGATACCGGGCATAATATTGCAGATGATATCCGTCTTGCTGTGAAACAAAGTATTCTGAAAGATTATTGCCTGCCTGATAGTTCTTTAGTAATACCAAGTGACCAAACAAATAAAAGACTGAATGTAGAAGACTGTACTGGTACCAGAACTGTTCCTAAAGGTCAACCTGAAGTATTTGGTAAGTCAGAAACCGTAAATGATTTATCTTTTAATGTGAATACGAAAACAAATGGAACAGTTTCTTGTGCTCTAGAAAACTGTGATACAGTTGACAATGTTGTTGAAGAACCAAACGTAAATAGTCGTTGTTTGCCAAAAGATGTTGCACAAACCGTAGCTGTAGCCAATGCACAAGATGTAAATCATGACAACTTGCATAATGCAATAATTGAAAATGAAATTTTTGAAACTGTGCCGAAGGAAGCAGCAGGAACTTCGACTTCTACAGAGAGATTGAGACACAGTGGAATTCAGCAGGTGAATAATTGTTACAGTGCAAATGAAAACGATGTTATTAGTATAGAGGAAAAAACTTCGGCAGACAATAAAGCCGAGGCAAGTAAATCTCCGGCCAAGGGTATAAGTGTGATAAAAGAATCCATGTTGAAAGGTAGTTCAGAGAATATGGAAAAGGTAGCTGTCAATTACCCAGATGTAACTAGTACAAATATACTACCAGCTGTCAGTAGTCTTGAAAGCGAAATTAAGTGTATATCAGATGCCGAAGTTGATGACCAAGATACAAAGAGCGAAGAAATGAGTGGAGATGATGAACGTATAGAAAATGCTGTTGAAGAACAGGTAGAAATTTGTATGGCTGAAGTACACGTCGTATCAAACCCATTTCCAAACATAGAAGAAAAGGATTATGTAGAATCAACTTGTTCCAGTGAAGAAGTAGCTTGTGTTGTTAATTCTGAAGTAGACTGTGTTAACCTGCAAGTGGAACCAAAGCAAATTGAACCTAAGACTGACAATATATCAAGTAATGATTCTAATATTCAAGAAAATAAGTGCTTGCATGAAGTGACTGAGAAAATTGATGATGAGAACAAATTATGTGAGCAGAACGCTGACAATGATGTGAAAACTTATCAGTCCGCTTGCAGTAGTGATCGAAGTTGCTCCCAGGAACCTATGGAAAAGCAGCCTGATGGAAACAGTGTTGACTTTAATTCTGAAAAGACTGAAAACGAAACGGAGCAAGAGAGAAAAGCCAACAGTACTGAAGTGTCGCCGCTGGTATCAGGTAAAATTCCTTGCGATGGCTCATTGCCGGCCGAAGAGAAATCAGAGATTTCTGACAATTTTCATCAAATTACTCAGGAAGAAAATATGCGGTTGGGTGTTGCGGATACGTTCCGAACTGAATCAAACTCTCAAACGGGGGTTAGTAACCTATCAACTGAGGAACAAATCTCAACTGCTGATCCAGAACTTGAAGGAGATCCTGTGAAGGAGAAGTCATGTGTGGAGCAGGAGGATACGGATATATATGCAGATAGGAAGGTAAATGAAACATCCTGTGAAAATAAATTGTCAGTTGAAAGTAGAGTTGAAGACGATGACAACAAATCTGCTAGTACTGAAACTGAAATAGATAATAAATTGTCAGTTGAAAGTAGAGTTGAAGACGATGACAACAAATCTGCTAGTACTGAAACTGAAATAGATAATAAATTGTCAGTTGAAAGTAGAGTTGAAGACGATGACGACAAATCTGCTAGTACTGAAACTGAAATAGATAATAAATTGTCAGTTGAAAGTAGAGTTGAAGACGATGACAACAAATCTGCTAGTACTGAAACTGAAATAGATTCAAAGACCGAAGAGGATAGTAATGAGCAAATACTGGTCATTACTGATGCAAATGATGTATCGATACATATCAATGTTAAAGAAGTTCATTTAAGTGATATCGAGAGTTGCAACGGCAGTGAACGTAAAAACTCTTGTGAAGAGAGAGAGGATATTTCTTCTCAGGCGTCTGAAAATGAGGGTGAAGATTTGGAGAGAACAGACTCAGGCTACGCAGAATCTTTAGACCATAGTTATTGTCAAGAGAGACCTCCGGATACAAGTGAAAATAAAGACGTTTTGGCTAGTGACGTTAGTAAAACAAGTAACAAGCCAGAAACTGATAAAGATAAAAGAATCACGCAGACGAATGATGACACTAAAGATATTCTCACTTGTCAAGCCGCAGACGAAGGTAATCTCACTTGTCAGACCGCAGACGAAAGTAATCTCACTTGTCAGACCGCAGACGAAGGTAATCTCACTTGTCAGACCGCAGACGAAGGTAATCTCACTGGTCAGACCGCAGATGAAGATAATCAAGTTGATGTTCTTTCATCGAATGATGTGGTTAGTGATCCTTCTTCGAGTGATATGTTTGGTGATACTTCTTCGAATGATACTTCGGATAAATCAAAAGAAGGGGAGTCATCTAAAATAGTCGAATGTGAAAAGGATCTTAAACTCTCGGATGCGGTATCTGTGACTTCTGTAGTTGAAGACCAGTTAAATGATGCTAAACAACCTGACGATGAGAAGAAAGTGGAAATTGGAGTGGAACCATCTACAAACGACACAAATGGGAAACCAGTAGCTAGTGAAGAAGATCAATCTACCAAAGAGTCAATATTGGGTGCCTTGGGACTTCAATCTTCGCGAATGATTAGTGGAAAAGAAAATGGTTCCTCGGGTACTTTGAAAACTGTCATAAAAGTTCCTCGGTCACCAGACAAACTAAATCCATTGCCATTCAGAGTTGTTTTCAAGCATGGTAAAGCACAGAGTTCTTCAAAAAAGCAAACCTCGGGACCCAAAGCAGTGAAAAATTGGTCTGTGAAGGAGAGCTCATCTACAGAAGTACTTTGTTCTACTTGCAATAAGGTAAGATAATAGTTCCATAACTTGCTGTGTTTTTGATCTCAGTCGTTTTTTCTGAGGGAATTTCGGGATATATATTATGTACGTGTCATTATTTAAGACTATTTTGCGTAAGTTTTATCCTTTAATGCATTCAGTTACGAGGTGATGTAGGTAAAAGTAGCCCGATGCTGTAGTATCTTTTCTTTACCTTCTCGCCGGCAAACTAGCCTGAGAAGGATGTTCGAGATCTGTAATATTCATAGAAATGTGCACCAAAGTAGGATTTGGAACACGATGCCTATTATCAGTATTGGGAAATTATAGTTTTCAAATTTGTTGTATCACCGTATTGAGACATTCCATGTCAGATCAATCACCTTCTTCACCTCACCAGTTCTGATTTTGATGAAAGTTGGTATAAAGGACACATATGACAAAGTAAGTAATTCTGCTAATTTTCAGGTTTTTATTTTGAAAATTGTCCAAGATACAAAGGTCATAAAAATAATTTCTTTTTAGAAAAAATTACTTACTCACATACATAGAAATAGTTGTAACCTTTTCCCTAATTGTAGTACAGTGAAAATTCAAACATCATTGGAAAGCTAAAGAATAAAGCTTTCAATTGATCACCTTCTGACGGCAGATTACAGTTTCAAGGTCATTCACTGTGATCTTTGACCTTGAATATCTCAAAACATGCCATGTCAGAAAATTATGAAAAAAAAAATAGATTTTATTTCCACATCATTCTTCTACCCATGTACCAAATATTAGGCTGGCACCACAATGGCAAGGCAGTGCAGAATTAATGGGAGTGACATGCTGTACACGTCTGCAGGTAAGGCACAGAGACATACCATGCAATAAATATTTCTTATCTTCAGGCTTTGGGTTAATTATACATGAAATCTTTATATTTTGTAACAAACTAGCTGATTTGTAACACTACTGCAAATACTACTAAAACGCTTTAAAACATTAAATCCACATGTTTTTATTTACAACAATCCATATTTAAATTT
Organism: Lepisma saccharinum; assembly: GCA_022664845.1. Lineage (NCBI taxonomy): Eukaryota > Metazoa > Arthropoda > Insecta > Zygentoma > Lepismatidae > Lepisma > Lepisma saccharinum. Next base: position 30,225 of record JAGDQP010019665.1, on the reverse strand, counting down.
AAAAATTTATAAACTAATTTATTTATGTCTGATTGTTGTTTTAACTTAAACATTGGAAACATTGTATTTATTGCATTGTTATTACAATGAAATCACTCTTTTTATTAAATGGTTCGCGCCACAGTCACTTCCGGTTTACAAAAATATGACAACTTCCCAAGCTAAACCATTATCAACTCATGTGTGAAAAATTATTGCAATCTGTCAAACGTTCTTGGCGTGATGAGGGTCAGTCCATGCCAAATCAGGCAGAAAAAGGGTGAAATGTAACCCATAGTTTCCGATTTTGATGAAATTTCGTACACACATTCTTGGAAGGGTTCTTAGTATAAATCCCAAGTTAGCTGTTTCTAGGCCACCTGTATCCAGAGTTACAGCGCATCAAAGTTGACATGTTTTGTCATCAAATGTTGCCGCGACCGACACTGTACAGAGACAATCCCATTTGAATTTTATTTTTTTAATCATGCTTTATGAACTGTAAAGGGCAAGATTAGGTATTTCTTATGTAAAATTCATCAGAGAATCTAAATTTGATAACAAACTTGTAGAGCCAATAGTTTTTGAGATACGGGTTTACGATTGCGAAAAAGCAGTTTCTGAAATGATGTTCACCTTGCAACATAATACCGTGAATATCTCAAAAGGAACACCAGATACAGATATGAGACTTGCACCATTGGAAAGAGAAGAAAATTTCCTATTGGATGATGTAATAAAAACAGTGGGTTCTCGGTGGGAAGTCTATCTCCAAAGCACTTTTCTGTTTTTACCTCATTATATATAATGGTGTGGACATTGCAACATAACATAAATATATCACGAGCAACACCAGATACAGATATGAAACTTACACCATTAAAAAGACCAGAAAATTTGCTATAGAATGTTGTAATAAAAATAGTGGATTCTTGGTGGGAAGTCCATCTGCAAAGCACTTTTTCTGTTTTTATATCATTATTTGTATGTGCTTACGTTGACTTTGCAATATAATACCATGAATACCTCAGGAGGAACACCAGATGTAGACGTAGGACTTGCACCATTGGAAAGAGCAGAAAATTTCTATGGTATTTCTAATGGGTGAAAGGCCCAGAAAATGGATACATCTGGTGTTCCTCCTGAGTTATTCATAGTTTTATGTTGCAAGGTTATCGACAATTAAATATATACATAATGATGTAAAAACAAAATAGTGCTATCTACATGGACTTCTCACCAAGAACTCACTCTTTTTGTTACGTCATGCTACAGAAAATTTTCTGCTCTTTCCAGTGGTTCAAGTCTCATATCTGCATCTGGTGTGAGATATTCATGGTATTATATTGCAAAGTCAACGTAATTATATATAAATAATAATATTAAAACAAAAAAGTGCTTTGCAAATGGACTTCCCACCAAGAATCCACTATTTTTATTACAACATTCTATAGGAAATTTTCTGGTCTTTTTAATGGTGTAAGTTTCATATCTGTATCTGCTGTTCCTTTTAAGATATTCACGGTATTATGTTGCAAGGCGAACATCATTTCAGAAACTGCTTTTTCACAATCGTAAACCCGTATCTCAAAAACTATTGACTTTATCACAAGTTTGTTATCAAATTTGGATTCTCTGATGAATCTTACATGAGAAATACCTAATCTTGTCCTTTACAATTCATAGAGCATGATTTAAGAAATAAATAAAATTCAAATGGGTTTGTCTCCGTAAAGTGTCGGTCGCGGCAACATTTGATGACAAAACATGTCAACTCTGGATACAGGTTTATTAGAAACCGCTAACCTGGGATTTATACTAAGAACCCTTCCAAGAATCTGTGTACGAAATTTCATCAAAATCGGAAACTATGGGTTACATGACCTGCCTGATTTGGCATGGAATGACCTGGAATAAATATCGTGACATTCATTTTTATTAATTATATAAGATTTATATGAATCTGGCTGCAGGACATATACTCCCATTTAACCTGCACTGTCTTGCCATTGCGGTGCCAGCGCTGCCATTTGGTACATGAGTAAATGATGTGGCAATATTTTTTTATTATTCTGAGATGGCATGTTTTGAGATATTTAAGGTCAAAGGTGACAGTGAATGTCCTTGAAACTGTAATGTGTAGTCAGAAGGTCATGTAGGGTATCAATTGAAAGCTTTATTCTTTAGCTTTTCAACGATGTTTGAATTTCCACTGTACTACAATTAGGGAAAAGTTACAGCTATTTTTATGTATGTGAGTATGTCAATTTGTTTTTTTTCTAAAAATTTTATTTTTATGACCTCTGTATCTTGGACAATTTTCAAAATAAAAATCTGAAAATTGGAAGAATTACTTTCTTTGTCATATGTGTCTTTCATACCAACCTTCATCAAAATCAGAACTGATGAGGTTTTTTGATTGATCTGACATCATAAAAAGGCTACTTTTATGTACGCTACTCTGTGGCGGATGAATCATGACCACGTAATTTTAATTGAGATTAGCGTAGGAAAGAATAACTTTAATATAAAAGAAGGAAATAAAACTTTACCGAGATATAGAAATTAAATCTTTAGAAATTTCAAATTTGTTGGCAAAAATCCTTATGGTAGAAGATTGCCAATGTGTTTCTCATATTTCCTATATACTAGTAATTACATTCTTTGTCAAAGTTAAATTATAAACTTTTTGCAGACTTATTGGAGGAATGTTCACTTACCTGTGATCAGTTTCGGGAAATCACGTAGTTGCATTTTTTTTTAACCAAGCTTTCAGAGGGGAATATTTTCAAGATGTAGGATAATATAGTCGACAACAGTAACTGTATGATGAGATGGGAATATATCTTGGATATCATCTCCTTCCTTCCATATCAGTGAAGTGGCACACGAAATATTTACTAATTATACTCGAAACAAGGTTATCAAATTTAGAAAGTTTGTAATGGTAGTGATGCCTTTTCTGGTTCATTAGCGCATGTTAGTATTGCCAGGTACTTACATTGGAAAGTATTAATTTTTATGTCAATATTTCCTCAACTTTCACATGTTAAGTTTTTTGAAAATGGAAAACAGTTCATGTTTACCATTCCATGATCTACTTTTAAACTAGGAAAAGTTTCATAAACAATTCTCTTAATGTTGTTCTCAGGTTTCTGTATGAATTTTCTTCCGTAGTAATACATTTAAGAAATTCTAGATGGTGGGACAAACCAGATGTCACATTATTATTGTTATTATTTTCTTGGAATTGCTCATGTATTCCGTACATCTTAGGCACCGTAGTAAAAAAAAAAGCTGAGAAACAATTCGACCAAGTATTTAAACTAGAAAATCAATATTAACTTTCTTAAAATTATAGTGATTCTCAAATATTTTATAATACGTTAACATCACTTTTATGTATACTGTTGTAAATAATTGTATCTAAAATAGGCATTAGATTCATTTTCTTTCATCTTTTAACATTTGTTCTGAAGATGTCTACATCTACGTTGCAACGAAATATCGTAGATTAGTTGTTAAGTGACTGTTCTGAGTAAGTAGCGCTGGATTCATCATTAAAGAAGATAAACACATGCATAAACAGGGTTGGCACTGACTTGTAAGGTCAGGGAACCTCAGAAAGAGGCTCAGAAAACCTGCTGAAATCCAGTTTTTATCTGGAATTTTTTCGCTATTGTCTTAAAGAAGCTAATAATTCATTACTTATAATTTTACAACTTACCTGAGTTGAAAAATGTATTACATATATCTACTCAGTTACTAAGATAGAATCTACATTAACCAGTCGCTGAACAGATATGAGAACCAATGGAGGAGTTAGTCTCCAATCAAACTAAAACAGTTCTGAGTTTGTACAATCCATGTGTTATCATTCTAATGTATCTAGTTACCTGTGGGAAATGTAAGTTCCAATCGAAATTCTTGAGAGGTGATAGTTATACGCACCGTGCATTGTGTTCCGTTTTACTGTCCAAGACACAATGAAAGGTAGCCGATCAGGCAGCCACGTGGTTTGAGGAGGCATTAGGCCAGCGACTCTTTAAGATCACTCACGGGTTCGAATCCCGACAGGGACATGGATGTTTGTGGATTTTATTAGCAGTACCTTCGCAATATAATGGTGATGGGCCGAAGTCAACAGTTACTAGATGGTCCATACAAAATAAAGTTCACATTTTTTTTCATCAAAAAGTAGACTCATGCCTAATACATGTATACATACAGTACATTAATTACTGCAACTAAACGTGTAACTGGTAACCCATTTAAATTAAAAAAAAAAAAACGCGACAAAGAGTAGACAAAATAATTTTAAGAAATCGTGATTTTGTTCAACCTTGGTTGGGCATCTGTGTAGATAGTGGAAACCGCACAGTTGTAATAGAAATTTTGTTTTCCCATGTATATTGATAGTCAGGGATTGTGATGGAAAACTGAGGAAATTGGCCTCATTTATTCTGTTCCAACTGTGTCGAGGCATCAAGGGAAAGGGGACAGCGTAGATCAAATTTGCTAGGCCATATTTGTTTTGGATGCTTGATCAAACACTTTGCAGTCCTAAAATTTGATAAAAACTTTCTAAAATGTAGAGTTCTAACTAATCAACAATATCAGTTCTTTTTAATCTTTTGATCCATGGATGTTAAAATGATGTACATTTTCGAGGTAAGGGAGCAATGAAATAAAGTTTTAATTTCATACAAAATTTATATTTTTTCATCATATTTTAAATTGTCCAGAAAATGAATTTCTTGTCAAAGATATTTTTCAGGAAAAGAAACATATGATTTTGGGATCACTTGATTGGAATACATGATGTTATTGTGTCTGGCCTTTAATCTTGGGAAAGCGATTAAAATGACTTTCAATAAATTCTTATAATTTCACTTTTCACTATAGAATAGAAATTAGGTTGAAAATTTTTAGAAGAAAGAAAATGGGTTGAAAATTTTATTTCTTCTTACTGTTGAGCTGGATATAAATATTTTTTATAGTTCATACTGCCATTTAGTGTTGAATGAAGCTTTTTAAGTTTTTGTGTAATATAAATGGTGGGTCTGGTGTTAAAGAAACTTAATTTCAATTGTTTTCATCTTCAGCAGTAATAGCCTCTTAATGTTTTGTCAGGGGAAGAAAGGGCTTGAGAGAGCAATATTCTTGGGTTGTTCGCAGTGTCCAATTTATACAATTTCCAGAGAGAGGGGAATTGTTCTCAGAACGTAGAAGACTGTATTTTATATCCGTTCATATCCCAGGCTTGGGCGATATTTCGGAAAACAGAGCCAGGAAAGATTTTCGCAGAGGGGAAAACCCCAGCCATCCCCCACTTCACATCGAAAACTTGTTCTACGTATGGCAGTAGTTGACTTTAATCCGAACGTGTAGTAGTTTTTTCATGATAATATTGGAAATAAGAGAGAGAGAGACGTTTCATGGATGGGAGGGTGGGGGTAGCGTGTTGCGTAATGAGATTACGAAAATTTATGACAAACATGGTTTTTGGAGACCGGAAGAATGTTAATGTTACCGATTGTTGCAATCTCCTAACATATTTTGTTTATTGTTAGTTAACTGCTAACTCCTGTGTCACCAGAAATTAGGACTGTTTTGCTTACGTCAAAATGCGTTATTTTATAAACATGTATAAAACTAATTTTAATAAGTAATTATGTTTAGCATATGTAGCGCCTACTGTTTTCTTCCTTAATTCAAATAATTTTCTTCTTCCAGCCTGTCAAATCGTCTGGTTGCAAAACTTGCGGAGCTTCTGGAGAACAAAAGCCTGTTGTCTCCGAGACTGCTGTGTCAGGTAATGTAATTTTCTATGCAGTTTGTATAAGCACTACAGTGTGCCAGGCGCCAGTTCAAAAGTGCAGAATATCAATAGTCAACAGTAGTGCTGGTGAAAATTCATGTAGACAAAGTAGAGAAACAAATTTTGCACAGAAAACTACAACACATTAACTATGTTACGCATAATCGTATCATACGTACACGATTTTCTTTCTTCAATTTGAGAGTAAACTTCTTTAGTTGGAAGCCGGCGTATATCACGTAGTCACATGTTCTATATAAATTACTGTGACATTGTCTTACCATTATATTTGTTGTCAGTCCTGTCATTTCTTATCACGTACAATCCAGATTTCGCGGCACAATCCAGACACATATTCATGTACTCGGGAAGGGAAGCGATAAGAAATGTGAATATGCGGACCGTCATTGCAACGGTTTTCTGTGTATGCGAGCTCCTATTAGGGATTATACTTACCTTTGCTTCTGTGTGGGCCCTTTGAAAGAAGGGGATTACGTTGGTCAAACCTGCAGATATCACTTGTGTCCTTCATATATCGAAGTCGACACATATCTTCATGTAAATAAAACAATGTATATGGTTGATCAAGGAATCATAAGACTTCCTAATATTAATTAGAGTAGAACCTTTAATTTAGTTTATCTTGAAAGATATAACTCGGCGTAAGCTTCTATCAGGTTACAGTGTAGAACAGTACAAAATTAATCAAGATACATAATTGAATAATAATTTGAATTACGAATATGAAATGGTATCTCAGTTCAGGATTTTATATGTAATAAAACAGATGCGTACTGTTTTTAATATTGGACTATCTTCAGGAATAATGAAAATAACATTAAAGACTGTGCTGCCATGTGTTCGACAAAAATAAATTTCTTTATTAAAACTCTTGCTTGGTTTAAGAATCAGTGAGTTCGTAATGAAATATTTTAGCGTTTCTAAGTCTTTTCACTTATTTATCTGTTACTTACCCTCTTATAATTTATTTCGCAAAAGTGGTTTCAATTTTTCTTATATATTTTTTTTATTTGTTTTGTTTGAAATTGAAAGTAAAAGTGAGTCAAAGTAAATATTAAAATTACACAAAATTTAGGCCCAAAATAGGCGCTTAAAAATTGCCGATTTTAAAACCACGAGTATATTCGTTCAAGCTATAGGTAAATGTATTTTATTGTTGGTGTTACTTTTTGAAGACTTATTGGTGCAAATAAAAGTGAAACGAATGTTTACAACGTGTTTTATACAGTTCGTTCAATATGTTGAAATTTTAGCTGATCAATATTTAGGCAGAAATTTTCCACAAAAAATTATTAAAATTCCGAATATGTACGTTCTACAATAAGCATTACCAAATTGTACTTGAATATTATGTGAAGGCAAAATAAATATGTATTTTAATATATTTCAATTTTTTTAAAAATATTTTGTAATACAATGTCTCACGCTAGTAATAAAATGGCAGAATTACATTAGAAAGTCTCCATACTTTTTTAAGCACAAACTTCATGACGTTCAAATATTGGTTGCTGTATGGAACGCTTTGAAACAGGCACACGAAACATCGTGGAAAACGAGTACAGTATAAGGAGACATTGCGTTCAATGTATTGCAAAAGTTTGTAATATTATGCAGAAAATACCATTATTTCGAAGAAAAAGAAGTAGCAAAGTTAAGTTTTGATACATTGATACAACATTTGATTGTTTAATCATTTTACTGTTATATTACACTAAAATATCGCATAAGAGAACACACAAAAATAGTATTTAAGGGTCATTCCATTTAAAGTGGCTCAGTATTCGTTAAATTGGTTGCTCGACCATTTTATTTATTTATTTACTATTTTTTGTGTGTGATTATCCTTATGTATTAGTAGTTTAAAACCAAAAATGTCTTTTCCTACTTTACTTCGTTCGGCTGTGGCGGTCATATTTGTGTCATGGTGCGCACCAAATTCTCAGTATGCGGGCATTTACATAAACCTCAGTGTCTTAGTCCAGGTAAGTCGTAGCTTCTTTGATTAAAAACTATTGGACCCAGCATGGTAACATGGCTCTACTACTACTCTATGTTGTAACTCTTATATGAGTTCCAAAATGCTGTTGGACAATGGACAAAATTAAATTTTGAAGATCACTTTCTATATAGAAGGGATTCTTTCTGTTGTTTGAAAATCTATTTGGGCGTACAGAGTACTGTAGTCAATCCCCCCCCCCCAAAAAAAATTAAGCCTGAGACTTATTTCCTTTCTATACTATGGAGGCTTAAACATACGATTTTCTAATATTGTACCAAAATTTGAAGTTGAAAAACCTCCATAGTAAAGGAAGAAAATAAGTCTGAGGCTTGTAGGGGATTGACTACAGTACTCTGTGTGCCACAAACAGATTTGCAAGCCACAGAAAGAATCTCTTCTATATAGAAAGTGATCTTGAAATTGTAATTTTGTCCATTGTCCAACAGCATTTTGGAACTCACATTAGAGCTACAACATAGAGTAGTAGTAGAGCCATGTTACCACTTACAATTAGCCTGTAGTATGCTGAGTTCAATAATGTTTAATCCAAGAAGCTACGACTTACCTGGGCTGAGAAACAGGTTTTCGTAAATGCCTGCATACTGAGAATTTGGTGCGCACTATGACACAAATATGGCCGCCATAGTCGAACGAAGTGAAATAGGGAAAAGACATTTGTGTTTTTTTTTTTAACTACCACTGCCTAAGGGTACTCACACACCAAAGATTAAAAGAATTGAGAATAGTCGAGCGACCAGTGATGGACCACTTACAATGGAATGACCCATAATCATCAATAAAATTGTCAGTGTCTGTATCATTTAACTCACCGTCACTCGTTCGTATCCTGTGCTCCCTTTAGCGCTCCCCTTCTGCTGCAAATGAGAAACAAAATTCGAGAGCTTTGTAGTGATGGAGAATTTTAGTTATTCATTAAGTTGACATTATATTGAAATTTGTAATTGGTTTCAATTAGTTTTCCAGTTTTTGAGTTTACACACCTCGAGCACTTTAATTTTATATAAAATTTTCATTAATATTTACACTTAGAAAAATGCTTAAAATCAAAATATTTCAGTCTTGTTATTGGAAGCACTATTTATGGGTTACAAGTGTTATAAAATCATTATTTATAAATTGTGTGAACATGTGTAGATATGTTGCTAACAGGTTTGTTTCTACAATATAAGTTCCAGTGCTTACGATTACGAGAATTAACATAAGTAAAAGACAGCTTCTGAACTAAAACCTATTTAATCAAATATAGCAGTCTCGTGGCTTGCGTTCAGTGGATGAGCTCCTAACAACCAAACGCATACATTAAGCATCGTGCATAATATTTTAATGAACGGAACATTCAAAATAATAATGGGCATATATTGACAGTTACCATATGATTGTAGAAATTCATAACCTCTGCAAATGTAGATTCTTTTGTCATGAATAACTCAGTTTTGCACATAATAAGAAATCACATATAATGTATAATAAAAATACATACTTTGTTCATTGATATATTCTCCCTTTTCAGCTTGCCATTGTCCTGTAGTTTCCATCAGAAATGTGGAAACCCACAATATCCCATAAGCGTTAATCATGTGTAAACTAGATGCAGTTCCAATAAAGACACCAAGTCGAACAATACGAAGAGATGCTAAACAGCTGGAAAAACAAAGAAACAAACTCGAAGGCTCGATTCACACAAATAATGAGATGCCAGTGTTGTCATATTATTGCAACAAGATATCACAAAAGTTCCACTTTGTTGCACCATTTACATTTAGTTCCTTTCATTTTGCGTATTTTGAGAATATCAGTTCTAAAAGCAATCCGATACTATAGGTACGTAGATCACATAGCAGTTTCATTTAAAATAGACCCATAATTGGAGATCTTGATGAACAAACTCAATACAACACACTCGAACCTTCTATTTGCCAAAGAAATAGAAACTAACCACATTGAACTTCCTGAACCTTAAAATTTATCGGAAAAAAGGAAAAAAAAAAAAGGTTTCAAATTACTGTATATAGAAAACCAACAGCTGGAGAACAATACATACACGCTAAATCTGACCATCACCCATAAGTATAACATAATTTATGGGTCAACTTTTTCTTGTAAGTAATTAATTATGCAGCTATCCCGGCGTATTAGAAAACGAAATAGGACAAAAGATTTTTTTTTTTTTTTTAATTTACTTGAATGATTTCAAATGCAGGTTTGATTTGCCAAAAATAGTAGCCACTAGTTGAAAGTAATAAAAGTCCACCGGCTTTTTTTTTTTAAATAGTGTATAGTGTGTTCAGATCTGTAAGCTCATTTGGTATTTTTTTATTCAACACCATTGGTGAACTAAAGTATAGTTCCACTGTTCCGTTAAATTTACTCTCCGAATTTCTCTTTGTTTTATTGTTGTCCCACAGAAACAAAATGGGGCTAGGCAGCCCAAAAATATTTCAGAGTTCATTTTGACAGTAAATTCTTAACAGTAAATTGTGTGAGCTTTCAAGACTACTCCATACCCTACTGAGAGTGATACCCTCATACCTCTTTCTTCTCTTGTCTCGTGGTAACTACTCTTATCTTGACAAAGAATAGAATGAAGGAGCCCGCCGTTGAGGTTTGGGAGAGGAGGAGTCAGACCTCCAGCTGCAAGTTAATATGCTGCTAGAAATTTTCAGTGTTCTAATTTAATTCGAACCCATGTTCTAAGCTAAGAAACTACGCATGCTGTTATATTTCTTCAAATTGATTTTCTTACTATTTCGATCTGAGGAATTCAAGCTTCAATTTATGATCAAATACCTCTATACGCTTGTGTCAAAACAAATACAGTTTAACGTATATGATGGGGGACGGGGGACCCAAAAGAAACCGGAATCGTTCTGTGGTGGACGGGCCCATTGTAATACATACTTCCGCCACTAGATGCCTCTTACAGGGACTCTTCTGCATTAGTCTGCCGACGGGCGTTGTCATGAGAAGTCGTGGTGCCACGTAGTAAATTTTTTTGTTAAGCAACTCTCGCTTGCTCGGCAATTTTCGTGATTGCTGAAAAGTAGGAACGACGTGCAGTTGTAAAATTCTGTGTTTTATTAGGGTAGACAGCTGGAATGGTTGGAATAGCTTACAAGGAAGCTGCTCTAAGATAGAGTGGTTTTCCCACTTCAAGAATGCAACTGGTATATGAACCTCGCGCAGGGCGACCCTTGACCTCCGAATAGACCCTTGTGCATTCTTTGACAGACCTATCCAAGTGAACTGCATTTTGTTGCGAGCTGATTGTTGTTGCTACATCTAATTGACGTTTTAGTAGAACTTTTTCTAGCGTACAGATACACATGATGTAAAAGTATAAGTACAATATAATGATGTTCTTACTAACAGAGAGATACAAGTAACTTTTCAAGCGCCTATATTTGTCTTCAGTGTAATCAACTGTCATGTATGCTAGAAATGTCATTGATCACACTTTTTTTATTATTATTCATTTGTGAAAGGCGAATTTTCTACTCCTAATTAAGACAACATTTTAAAATCTTTCAAGTCTGTTACTCAGGAAACAGCTCTTGTGCCCTTCTGTTATTTTTATTCATTCATAAGTATTCCTTACGCCTCAGGTGAAACAGTTATAGTGTGCAGGTATCGAAAGTCAAGGCACTTCTTCGGTCTGAGCCAAAGTTGCGTAAAGGCCCCAAAATAAAATTCAATGCACTTCATTACCTGTGGAAATTTTAATTGAGGATTTTTTCTGTAATTCGTGCAGTAAGAAAGGATTAATTTTAATTTTCTTTACACAAAGACCTTACACACTACTATCATACACAGGGTCTTTGTATAAAGAAAATTATCATCAGCCATATTCAGAAACGTTTCTTTCAAGTGACTAGCCCTGTACTAACGAGTGATTAACAATCTTTTAACATTGGGACTCACTCGTTAGTACAGCGCTACTCACTCCAAAAAATGTTTCTGAATGCGGCTGCATCTGTTTAAATGTGTTTAATTTGTAGAATTAGATGGAACTGAAAAGGAAGTTCTTCGAAACTAATGAAATGCTTTTTCCTGTAAATAATGCGTATAAACTATCAGCTGTTTAGAGAGATGAAGTTCTCCTGGTATTTGTTCTCTTTGTTGAGCACTATTTTTTTAACAATATGACGATTGCGTTTACTTCTGTTTTGTTAATCAACCCATATTTTTAATTTTTCCGTGTAATAAGTTGTCTAATAGTGACATTACTTAATAGTTATAGAGAACGTTACTAAATCCTATATATATACCTTCCAGTTGCCAATGCTGCAGCAGCGAGTGAAGACAAATGCCTTTCATCTGCGCAGACAGATGTTAGCCCTGTGGAGAATGTGGATACTACCAGGTAATTGTTAATAATTGAGATTTAACATATAAAATATGCTTTTCGTATTAAACATTCGTAACACGAATTCACGAAACCAACATGACTATGCGTAATCAACTGTCAATTTAGTATTATTACGGTACGGAATATTATTTTTCCTATATTCTCATCCGATTTTCTTTCTTTACTCTGTCATAGCATCCATGTATCTGTTCCATATAATACAATACTCCATAAAAAAGCGCGTGCTGTTCCAGACGAAGAATTGCATTTGTGTATTCGTAAGTACATTGTCAAATTTAGTACCGACCGAAATGGTGAATATTTTGCTTATATTTAAATTATCAATGAAAAATGAGGCTATTGTTAATAATATTGTATTCTATCAGCCTAATCATTTAAATCACGTGCCTTAAGCACAAATAGATTATGGTTTACGTTCTTTGTTGGTGTGCAGAGCTATTTTAGCTTTCTTCTAGGAAAAACTGTAATAAAAAAGCACTCATCTGGGATCTGATAGTGTGAACTCTTCATTATTATTATTATTATTATTATTATTATTATTATTATTATTATTAAATTTATGCACGCAGCAATGTCATGCGAAAAGATGTTGTTCTTTTCGTTACTTTAAGAAGCTGTATTTCATAGAGGGGTTTGAATAATAGAATGAAACTTCTTGGGACTTTAGAATATAAACAAAGGAACTTCTATGCGAAATTTGGTCCATTTACTCCCTCTCCCTTTTGAATTACAACCGCTCAAATTTCGACAGATTTGATTTTTAATGAAATTGAAGTCTCGATAGAAAGAAAAGGAAATGACACAAGAAGTTAATTATCTGACAATAGTAGATAATAATAAAGTGGACTGCTTGTTATTTCTTTCCATTCAATCAGGAAAAAAAATGTAAAAATAAACATTTCGCCTATAGGTGGTTTACATAAACGACGCTGTCCGATAGCCGTTTTGAGGCTAGAACTAAAGACATAGCTTTAAATATTCTCTGAGGTGTCTATAGTTCAAATGTTTTTGAATTATTCAAATATCTCAACTAATTTGTGAAATGAAAAATGAGCGACTCCTGTACCGCACCTACCGTGCGGTTCAGGAGTCGCTCACAATAAAAATAAATGTGCTGGACGGGCCTTCGGTAGAACACTACCTTCGATGGTTCCCAAAGATAAAAAAGGGAACTCAAGGGGGCGTATATACCGAAGGCCCGTCCAGTACATTTATTTTTATTGTGAGAACTCGTGAACCGCACGGTAGCTGTAACTTTTCAGTATGTTTTTCTCGCTGCGTAATCAGTACGATGGTTTGTGAAACTTTATGATTCGTTGTATTCAACAAAATTTTGCAGAATCTCATTTTTGAACACCCTGTAAATCCTGAACTATAAGCAATAAAAAAAAATTCAAAAACCGTATTCAACTTCGCTTGTATATGAAATTCAGTGTACGAAATATGAAGGAAATCAAAAATAGTCGAGCGACCACCACTTGAGGAGGGGGAAGAGGGAATAGAATAGTCGTTATTCATCAAGAGTGTTGCCACAGATCTGAAAAGTAACGAAATTTGATTTTAGTCATTGTTGGTCTTCATTATTCAATGAAGCGTGGAAAGTCAGGAAAAACTTTACTGTGGTGGCTTTATGTTTCCTGTTTCTTCTCTTCCCATTTCGAAAAATGGAACCATAATTGATTCTTCTTCGTGATATTTTTGTGTAGATCAGGAAAAGATCTTCCAGAATTTCATGAAACTGAGGTACATGACAGTTTTAATATGATGTAGTTCCGTTATGTTTGCTAACATATTCCCTTCCGCATCCTACATAAGGCATATAAGGTAACACGTGGTGTAACTCTATTCAGACTTTCGTTTTTAAAGAAAGATATACATGTTAATGAATCTTAAAACAAATGCCATTAATAGATTTTATACCAAACGTTTTGAAGTATTTTCGGATGAATTGATTGCACTGATTTTATGTTCATTGTTAGAGGCAGAGAGTCTGAAACAACTCTGTGATGCGTAACGTCTTTGACATTATCAAAGATAAGAAGATATATCTACTCAGCTTGCTAGTCTTTCACTTGAGACTAGAAGCGGAGAGATTATGCGGATTCGAGTGCTCAGGCTGGTCATTCAGACTGAGGGTTTCTAGGGTTTTCCTCAGTCCCCACGAGATGCAGGCTGAGATAATAATGACAATAGAAGCTTCCAACTATTCTCCCGTAGACATGTAAAAAAAAAGATGGAAGGAAGGGGATGGCTGTAGTCGTAAGTGTTGGCTGTAAGTCCAAGACGAAATATAAAATTTATAAAGATGAATTATAATGGTGTTATTTCCAATAATCACAGAATCCATGAAATCGGGAAACAGTTGGAGTATAAATGCCAAACGTGAAATTTTACAGGAGAAGCAGAAAACTGAATGGATTTAGCTTCACATAACGTATGACTTCCAAATACTGTGATTGATTTTACCTCTTCCTCATTAATTTAACACACTTGGAACAAGGATGAGGACATGTGCGTGGGCACATCGAACATGCCTTTTTTTTTTCACTAAGATCGTTTGGCGTTTCCACTCTTCATTTAATTCAAGTCGAGTTCAACTTTTCATGGTCATATAAAGCCTTGAATTTTATTTATTTTCTTCAGGCATCTTTGACCTATGTCGGAATGGGGAAAGGAAAAGGATGTGGGAAGGTAGTCAGCTAGGGCCTAGTTTGAGCATCCCGGCTGTAGCCTGGAATGAAAGGGGTAAAACTCAGTCAGGATGACCGGTGGGTCAGTATCTGAAGCCCTGAAAGAAAGCATTACGTAACAATTTTTGGCTTTAACTTTTGTATAAATGTAATTATTTGTAGGCTTTGTATACATTTATGATAATCTGTACTATAGTTGGATTACATTCTAATTCTCTGTATGAAGGTGATTTACTTTTAACAATTCCGGAATTGAAGATTCATTGTTTTATTGATGGCCTTAATTTTTTTTTTTACAGCACGAGTACTTCAAATCCTGTGCCTACAGCCAAACTTCCAACCACGCAGCTGCACTTGGTTATTCCGGAGAAGAGTGCATCGTTTTCCATACATCCTGAGAGAATGTGTTCCGATGTGTGTAATTACTGTTACGGAAAGTTTGGTTCATTGGACACTCCATTACACGTAGCTCAGTTAAAGACTGAAGTCAAGCAGAAATTTGCTCTTAGCCTAGAAGGTTTGTCAATGGATTCCTGCTTGTGTGACGCGTGTTTTCGTTTTCTGGACAGGAAAGCTACTTGTCCGACATACCAGCCCTACCGGAAACCGAATTCAGGTCGTTCACAAGTGAAATCATTGTGTTGTGTACAAGGTTGTTCCCTCCCTGCCCACCATTCTGTTCGAAGAAAGTGGTTAATTAAATTAAAACGGAGTATAATGAAGAAAGTGCCAATCGAAATGGACAAACTGCAGCCCCATCTTCATGCCCCATTTTGTTCTAAACACTATTATTGGATTGATTTTTACATGGTGTGTGGTATTTGCAAACGAAGGTTAAGTAGGAATCACATGTATAGCCTTGGTAATGAAGTGCACGAATTGAACACAGTATTAATGGACGATGGAATACCGGTGTGCCTCAATGAAAAACTTTTTCTTTGCAAGTTGTGTCATTATTATGGAACACTGAGAATGAAATACAAGGACGTCAGCAAATTAGGAAGTGGTCATAAAGAATTTTTTGAAGGGTATCGTAAAAGGTAATAAGTTTACCATTTGCTAGTCATAATTATGCTGTTTATTTATTTATGAACAAAATCATATGAAAATGCTCTTAGTATTCTAATTTTGAAGATAAAGTGAAGTTGCTATTCTGCAGAGTATGTAATAACGTAACGTTTGACTTTCGTAGTATTAAAATGTATAGAGTTACCTTACGGAGTAGAAATTTCGAAGTACTGTAGAATACTGAAATATTTTGACGTAATATCTTCATAACTCGTCTTAAATATGTTGGCTAATGAAAAAGACGTGAGTAATTGTGGCAAGATTATCGCAACAACGTACATCTGTTTTAACTGTTATCCAATAACGTTGTATTTCACTATAAATGCCGCTTTTTATAATCTGTTGATGGACATACTATGCAGATATGTTCTAATACATTGTAAATACTCTTAGAACTACTGCTAGATAAAATTAAAGGACTGATTCAGTTCATCTCATAACGTAAAGTTTCAAAATTAGATTGGCAGGTCAGTTTATCCAAATAAGAGGTTACAGTAGTTTCTTCAGGATTTCTACTGGCCTGGAAAGCCTGAGACGCCGGAAAAAGTGAGGAAAATGATCTCTCAACAATAAGCGAACAGCATTTTTTTTTTAACTCCTGCCTGTCAAACAGTATTTACAGAAATGCCATTGATCAGTCAGTGGTTGAATATGATCCCTGTCAAATGACATTAAAAACTGTCCAGTATTAAATAAGGATAGGGGATATAAAAGGTTAAATTTGAGTAAAGAAAGGAATTGTACTTAACGTTGCTTCCCGAGGATAATCACGTGTACTAACTCACACTTAATACAATACAAAGTCACACAATAATTTCTAGGGGCTTTCTCATCCTCAGTAGCGCATAGAATGAGAGTATCACTGAATCACATACAGATTAACTGGTTGTGCGTCACTGAGCTTTCATTCTATTCGCTGTTGAGTATGAGGAACCCCTAGAAATATTAGTGACTTCTTATAATAATAAGTGTGAATTAGTGCACGTAATATCCCTCAGGAAACATCGTGAAGTACGATTCCTTTCTTCTTTATTCAAATATTACCGTTTCATACATGTAAGTTGGCAACATGTCTGCTTTTTATCATTTTTTTTTTCTACACCGTTGACTAAACGTTGCTATCTTCCTATGTGTGTGTGAAATGTCCGTTCACCTGTCTGCATCTACTAACATGCATCTTTTTTTCCCTACGTCTTTTTATCATATCAAACACGTAGAATAGTTGATGTAATAAGACGTGCCTGAAAGAGATATTTATTTGTAGCTGGAGCCAGTAGTTTCAAACTTCCACTATAGATAACTTAAAGTACCGTACAAAAGAAATTATGAAATTCTTGATTTCGGTGTTTGCTTTATTTACCATAAATAGTGCTGCAAGTTTGTTAATTGTAATGTGGAAGGTCTGGTAGCCTCTAATCTCATTTCGAGAAGTCTTAAAGTGGAAAATACAAAGTTAAGAAGTAGCGGGAAGATTCTGTTACGTGCGGTTTGCCTGTTTTACTTCACTTATACGGATTAGAGATATATTAAATTTTGTATGATTTTTTTAATGCAATATGCATACAGTACTTTATAGTGTACTGAGTTTACAAATGGATTCAGGAGGCGCTACAGTGCACTGCGAAGTAAATTACGTCTAGTATGGCTGAAGACAACCGCCAAATCTAATGTGCAGTGTTTAATTGCTATTGGAATATGAGCTGTAGGATACTTGTGTTGGAGTGTTTTAAAAAAGAGCCGAGCAACTTATATATCAGCAGGGGATGGTTATCTGCTAACAACATAGTAAGAAGGTTATTTCAGCGGGAGATCAACATGTGATGGATTATCTGGGGGGGGGGGATGCTGGTGTGTAGACGTTTGGGTATTTTTGTGAAACGAAAAAGTCCGCACAACGACGTTTATAGTCTTATTCGTAGAAAAGAAAGAAGTTGGTCGTAGGACAAGGATTTCTGGCTTACGCGATTCTAGCTCTTAGGCACAGATTAATACAACGAAACAATATTACTATTCAAGTCATGAGTACTAGAGAATTATTTCTCCAGAAAGGAATACATGTAATGGCATGGTCTACGAATTTGTCGGTAATTCAATTGAGAACCTGTGGGGGTGGTTGTGTAGTCATGCCTTCAAAACGTACAAGGAAGTATATGAGTTAAAGGACACAGTCGTTCTGCGTAGGGCAGATAGGAGGTTCCCACATTGCATAGTCTTCTGGACAGCATATTTGATCGTGTATTTCAGGCTAGTTTTACATAGGATCACATTTATAGTATAGTAAACGTATATTTTTGCAACGATGAATATATAAGTTTCTTTTGTTTCTCTATGTATACTTATATAAACAGAGTAATAATCTTGTGTTCTGCGAATCTCTTGTAAACGCTGCAATGGAAATAATTTTGGGTAAGATTATGGGGAATCAAAACTAATTTTAAAGCTCTAATCTGTTTTGGATTATTCATTTAGATCCCAAAAATTATACTAATGCTTAAGTTGCATATATTATACAAAGATGAGGTATATATTTAAAATTAAAAAAAAAAAATCATTCGTTGTTACACAACTCGTGTAGTACAAAGGTTAATAACATAGACATAACGCCTACGTATATTTTCGGCTGCGCTAAGAAGCATGTGATTTGAATCCTGCTGTTGGTGGCTCTGGCGACTACTTTCAGTCGCTGGTTCTTTCCAGTAGTAGCCCGCAGTGTCATCTAACGGGAGGGTTGAAAATCGCGTGCTCTTAAGCAAAAACCTATTAATTTTAGCGCAGAGGAAAGTAAGCGGTATAAATCTGTGTTATTATATAGTCTTGTTAATACTTATGTCTCAGGACTTTTTCTGCGATTTTTATCCCAGAAAATGTTTAATGTATGGAATAAATTCTATCTTTGCTGCTCCCATAGTTTTAATGAAAATTTAGTAGCATTTAAAATTTCAGGATAGATTTATTCGAAGAGCTGTTTTTCGATCCATGCTTACTAAGACATTTTATCGTCCTTTAATGAGAGCTTTCTGCCTTTGAAAGTTTTGGAATCCTTTTTAAACGAGGAGACGTATCTTGCCAATGGGCAAAATTTGAATAAAATATACCAATGTATTTATTTCTACGGCAAACCTCAATATTTATAATATTGTTTATTTTATATCATTTTCAACTCTTAAAAAGTTACGTCCTTACGTGACGTTATTTAAGATTCCATTTGACTGGAGTCTTTCCCAACATCACACAAATACGCCCATTTTTAATCCAATTCTCTCACGCAAGTATGTCGTTTCATAAAAGGTAGTTCCACATGCACTATTTTAGCTATTTAGGTGAACCTTTATATATACGGGAAAACCTCCAAAACGGATAGCCATGAGGGATCAAAAAATGCCCACCTTGCAGAAGTTCCAATAGATTCTTACGTAGATTAATAAACAAGGTCATATGCAATCAAAAGATGATACATTTGTGCAAGAAGCAGTTATGTTGTGTGAATACAATATAAATATTTGCCATCTATACTGTACTTTATGTTCTGGCACAACTTGGAAACACCATATATCTGAGATCCAAACACCTTTCCAAACTTTCTCGACTTTGTCTTTCCGCCCTCTCTCAAGGCTTCTCTCTTCCTTTGCCTCTCCCTCCATCCTCCTCTCCTCCCCCGCTACTCGGATTGACCCCCTCCCCCGTTAATTAGCCGCCCTGATCCGACCTCTCGTAGCAATTGTCGGAGCAATCTAACCTCTGCCCCTCAGATTCAAAAGTAACTACGTAAGTGAACCCGCCACCTTGAACCAACCAAAACATCCTAAACGCACAACCTTTCTTCCCATATAAAAGGCATCACAGAATATGCAGGTTAGGATGTATATTACATTAGAGGTGTGGCATATACCCTTGGGATTTAAGGTGTACCGGCCACTAGCAGTACTGATAAAGTGACTGTGGGAGAAGGGATGAAAATGGTGCAGGTCCTACATCTGGCTCTCTTGCATATATGGGCGCTGGTTAGGGGTGGTAGCGAGGAAGGATTCGTACAGATCAAGATGTTTCTAAGATTAGGGGGATGCTGAAAAACTAATCTCGGTTTGGTGGAGAATACTGATCTTGTGTCTGGGTCAGATTGGAGAATGTGGAAATGAGAGTGTAGGATTTTTTTGACCTTGGTTAGTTTAGGACGGAACTGGGTAATAAGAGCCGGTGGGTTGGAGGTTTGAGTGGGTTGAATGTGTGAGGATGCACGGCGAATCTGTTTGGTTACAAGGTTAGGTGGATAGCCACGGTTGACTAGAACCTCGTGGAAGCGTTGGTTGTAAGTTTCAGTAGCAGAGATGACTGAATTCAGGTGTGGTCCTATAAGTGCAAGGGAGAGGGAATCGCTTTCTTGGTGTGGTAAGAGTGGGAACTTGAGTAGTATAGATACTGCATATGGTTGGTAGGTTTTATGGGAACTGAAGTAGCAACGGTGTTATTTTCTACAGTGATGTCCACGTCAAGTAATGCGACTCTTTTGTTCGAGATGGACCAAGTGAACTGGACAACACGGAATTGATTCAGCTGTTCTAGGAATGTGTTGACACTGGTCCTATGAGTCCATTATATCATCCAAGAAACTTATCCAAAGTAGTTTGGTCGGGTTGAGTTTGCAGGAAATCATGTTCGAGCTTGCCCATAAACAGATTAGCATAAGGTGTTATTCTCGTACCCATGGCTGTACCTCGGATCTCAAGGTAGTGTGTTTTGTCAAATGTGAAGTTGTTACATGTGAGAACTAGGTTAAGAAGGAAAGTTGTGGTTGGGATTTGAGGTTTGGGTCTGGTTAAGGAAAAATTCCAAATCTGCTAAGCCATAGGCATGAGGAATGTTTGTATACAAGGTAGTAACATCTATGGTACAGAGCAGTATATCAGATGGTAGAGGCGGTAATTTACAGATAATTTCTAGGAGGTGGTAGGTGCCGCGAATTTAGGCAGGCAGCGCTTGAACATGTGGTCGAAGGAAGGAGTCAACAAGAGGGGAAATACGTTGAGTAGGAGCATTATAGCTGGCTACAATGGGTCTGCCTTGGTTACCTGGTTTGTGGGTCTTCGGTAATAGGTAAATGGTCGGGGTACGTGGACTGTCCATGATTAGGTTCGTTATGTACGTTTCAGATATGCCTCACGAGGACCATTAGCGGTAATAAAATCGGAAATTTTCTGTTGGTGGGTCCAAGTTAAGTCTGCGTTGGTGGGTTTGTAGGTGTTGGGATCAGGTAGGTAGCCTTCTGGAGTTAGTTAGCTTTGTCAAAGACTACTGTGTTCTTGCGGATCGCTACAAGGGCTTTGCGTTGGTTATGGGTTAGGTTGGTTGGTCATCTGCTGTGAGATCTCACTATTGGTGCTGGCAGAGATAACTGAGGAGATATAATGTTCGAGGAATGGTTGCTAGGAATTGGAGGTGGGTCCATATTTGAGGGCGGACGGAAGCGTTTAGGGCTAGTACGGACCCAGGTCCGTTATCTACACTCCTCCATGAACCTGAATAAATTACCCCTTAACTGTCCCCGTGCATTTCAAACCGGATGTGCCCTGCCTCTCCCTCTTCCACACAAAAAGCACCAAGTTAACTTACTTGCTGAACCATCATTACCTTTACCTACTCCCACAACTCAACCACCCAGTAATAATAAACATTCTGCAGTGACGACCCAATCCTCAGAAATACCGGACCGCTTGGGACACTCCACTGCTACCTCCGTCGTAAACCTATCCATCCACAACCTTACTTAAGCCCCCTCCAAGTCGTACAACTACTTTCTGGTGTTAAAAGATATCCTTTCCTTTGCCCGCGGACTAAGATGGCGCTTCTTTTTGGCCAAATATCAGCCTATTCCAGACACACCTCCCAATAAACTCCACACTAGTCTCCATCCTCCCTCAAACATGGATCCACCTCCACTTCCTAGTAACCATCCCCTCGAACGTTACATCTCCAGTTATCTCTGCCTGTACCAATAGTGATTTCTTACAGCAGATGACCAACCAACCTAACCTAACCCATAACCAACGCAAGGCCCTTGTAGCGTTACGCGAGAATCATGACATGACCGCCCAGCGGACAAGGGGTCCACTACAGTAGTCTTTAACAAAGCTAACTAACTCCAGGAGCCTTACCGTCAACTATCTGATCCCAGCACCTAGAAACCCACCGCCGTAGGCAACCTGCACCCAATCCTGGTCAGTCCACGTACACCGACCTTTTACCTATTATAGAAGATTCACAAACCAGGTAACCCAGGCAGACTTATTGTAGCCAGCTATAATTATCCTACTCAACATATTTCCGCTCTTGTTGACTCCTTCCTTCAACCACATGTTCAAGCGCTGCCTGCCTACATACTCGACACCTACCACCTCTTAGAAATCATCCTTAAATTACCGCCTTTTCCTTCTGACATACTGCTACTTCCTTGTATACAAACATTCCTCATGCCCATGGCTTATCAGCTTTGGAATTCTTCCTTAACCAGACCCAAACCTCAAATCCCAACCACAGTTTTCCTTCTTAACCTGGCCAACGTAGTTCTCACATGTAACAACTTCACATTTGACAAAACACACTACCTTCAGATCCGAAGCACAGCCATGGGTACGAGAATGACACCTTCTTATGCTAATCTGTTTATGGGCAAGCTCGAACATGATTTCGTGTAAACTCAACTCTTGACCCCACTACTTTAGATAAGGTTTTTGGATGATATTCTGATGCTACGAACTCATAGTGAAACCAGTGTCAACACATTCCTAGAACAGCTGAATCAATTCCGTGTTCTCCAGTTCATTTGTCCATCTCTAAAAAGAGAGTCACATTACTTGACGTAGACATCACTTTAGAAAACAACACCCTCAATATTTCTTCCGTTCATATAAAACCTATCAACCAAATGCAGTATGTACACTACTCAAGTACCACACCAAGAAAGCGATTACTTTCTCCCTTGCACTCAGAGGACAAGGCCTGAATGCCATCACCTCTGCTACTGAAACTTACAACCAACGCTTCCACGAGGTTCTAGTCAACCGTGGCTACCCACCTAACCTTGTAACCAAACAGATTAGCCGTGCATCCTCACACATTCAACCCCCCGGCTCTTATCACCCAGTTGCATCCTAAACTAACCAAGGTCTAACAAATCCTACACTCTCGTTTTCACATTCTCCAATCTGATCCAGACACAAGATCAGTATCCCCCACCAAACCGAGATTAGTTTTTCAGCACCCCCTTAATCTTAGAAACATCTTGGTCCGTACGAATCCTTCCTCGTCACCACCCCGAACCGGCGCCCATTTATGCAAGAGAGTCAGATGTAGGACCTGCTTCATTTTCATTACTTCTCCCACAGTCACTATCAATACTGCTAGTGGCCGGTACACCCTAAACCCAAGGGTACAGGCCACTTCTAATGTAATATACATCCTAACCTGCATGTTCTGTGATGCCTTTTATGTGGGGGAAAAATAGGTGGTGCTCTTAATATTCGTATTAACAACCATCGTTACTTCTTCACTATCAACAAACCGGAAGCCCCAGTCTCACAACACCAATCTATCTATCTCTTCTGGTTGCCATAATACACATTTTACCCTCTACGACCAACACCTCAACACGCCGTCTGTGGGAAGGCGCCTTTATTCATGGTTTAAGCACGAAAATGAATTTCTGGTCTTCAATAAGTCTAAACCTCTCGTTCGCTGTGCATTTTCAACACTTTTCGTTCCACAATTCCATCCCGAACTTACACGCTGCACAGTTGTCAATTCTTCCAAGCTTCGGAAATCTACGCGCTATGCGGCAGTCAACTGTTCTCCAAACTTGGTGCGTCGTCCGCTGGGAGTCGCCATTCTCGTCTTAGTGTTTTGTTTAGTCTTCACGTGTTCGTACTTTCGTCTACTAGAAGGAATGCGGTCATAATATACCGACATATTGCGAAAAACTATGTGAATATCATTACAAATAAGCTATGTAATGAGCCAGACGAAGTGTTTCTGTTTAACAGCGCCCTCGTGTCCTTTGCTTCTACTCTACACCCACACCCATACTACCCAAGCTATTTGGTGACCTCATGATGAACAACCCCACCCTGTTTGAAGTGGCATGGAATAGCTCTATTATAAATTATTAATAAATTGAGTCGAAATAATTGTTGAGAACGGTAGTCGAAGGAATTGTAGCGTCATTTTCTTCCATAAGACTGTACTTGTGTATTTTTCTCATGTAATTGATGTACATTTTGTTGTGGTGGAAAAATCCTGTCATAAATTATATTAACGTGTTGGCGTTCATAAAATGTGTAAAAATGGTCTGTGGTAATGTAATTATAACTTGTAAACAAGCATAATGCGCAAAGAGATTGTGAAACAAAGATTTACTTACATGTTTAATGTAAAAGTGTGTACCAATATACTGTAGCATTTATTGGTCAAGCTCGCACGTGTAAACATCGACAGTACTTTATTAGCTTTTGTAGCACGTTACTTTCTAATACAGTTGGTTTTCATTGTAGGTAATTTCCCTGCTATAACAACTAATCGTAGAAAAATTACCTCAAAATATAAGGAATAAATTTAAAAAAGTGGAGAAGTTTACTGTAGTAGCCCCGCACTGTTACTTACTATGATAACTCTACACCGTTAAGGAAAATAAAGAAAAGCAAAGACCCAATAGCCAGTGAGAAATCCATTTTCCTGTAACCGTGCAGTGCTAAAACCAATGAAATGTCATTCGTGCTTTGATTGCTATTTATTGTAGTACAAAAGACACTAAATTGCAACGCTACGTCCAAGTGTAGGGTTGCTATAGTAGTAGTGTCCAGGTGCGGATTTTTTCTTTTGGGGAATTTGTGTATGTTTAATTCTTACATCAGTGGTAAAATAATGTAACGTGCAAATTACTGTAATGCAAATGTCATTCACCCAGCCCTCGTGGGCTGGGTGATACCGTGGCGTGGGCTTCGGATCGGTACTGGAGAGGTACGTGGGTTCGAGCTCCGCTGCAGGACATCCTGCAATTTTTTTAGTTTTTTTTCTCAATTGCAGCAGACAAGTAACGAGATGATACATCAACAAAGGCCCTGGCCACTACCTTACCCATCCCTTTTCCGCTGAGAGCCGTCATCTTAACGCATGTAACGGGCTTAGCCTATATCAGGTTGCTTAGCTCTTAAATAAAAACACAGGGCTCGACAAAAGTTTTGCTTTGCAGTACGCGAGAAGGGTGAACTGATAAGTGATTGATACCAACATGGCACACCAGTGATTATTTCCTTGCTGCCTATTTCTCTTATAAGAAATTGTATTTAATTAACATTCGTGTCCCCCAAATTAGAATCAAATTAAACACAGTATCTGTAGCCTCGGATCGAATTTTCGTTCATTTTAAAAAAAAATAGTAATGTGATGGATTTTGAATTTATATGTAGCATCTTTGACTAAGGCCAGGGTGATTGCGTAAAGAGTTGCAATCCAATAGTTACGTCTGAAATATTCAGGAAAATATTCGAAGGTCAGTCAAAATCGTATTTTAACGTGCAGATTTTGACTTTTGACTTGGAACGAAAGAATTAGGGCATTATTTATACTTACTGTTTACTTGTTCAGTATTGTACTCTCAACGGTTCCCTTCGTCCATATGTGGGGCTGCTTTTATTATTTTTTTTTTTTACCATCATCACTTGAAATATAGTGGTAGAAGAGTGCGAATTGATTATGTTCTGCATGGAGTATGTTTACGACCCAAAGGTCGCTGTGCAAGGTAAACCGATTGGAGTTTGGTATTGCCTTCCTTCGGATGAAGGTGACATCCTAAGAATGTGACCTACAGTTTGAAATGGATTCCTTATATCGACGTTCAGTGTTTCCCCATCGATAATTTAACCCCAGGATCTCATGATGATGATGATGATGATGATAAGGGGACCTGAAACACGTCATCTACCGGGGACGTTGCGTAGGGGAATGGAAATTAAAATCACCCACCTCGAGATTTGGTTATATTATAGAAGCGTAGAACTCATCACGTATCTGTACATTTTTATAAGCTAATTATAAATTGAGCTGCAGAAAATTAAAAATAATTTCTGCAAGAACTTTCCTTTGGAGCAGACCGTCTGTTGCACAATTTAGCAGACAGCTTATGAGAGCCACCGCAGCCTTTCAGAGATATGAAGTTCTGAAGCTCGCTTCGTTACCGAATTATACTAACTTTAGATGATATTTTTCGTGTGTGCATGAATAGTAAATATAGTATTAAGATTTAAGTTGTTATAATTAACTCTCAGAAATGAAGCTCCCTTATCTATCCTGACAGCGAAACATGTCAGTGTCTCACTCAGCTGAAGCAGACAGTTACTAGGTGGAAACCCCCAGCGTTTAAACTCATCAGATAATAGTCGCTATTTGTCAATGTATATGCGGTCAAAACTTCCACATTTCTTGCGTTGTTTGCTGTCATTTCAAAATTATCCTAAAATAGATCGATTGCCCTTTGTACTTTTTTTATCAATCCTCTTTAATGTACTAAGTAGATAATATTAGTACGTGAATTTTGCTAATAAGTGATCAGATTATCATCATTTTGTATTTAATATAAAATTTTATAGTAAATTGTCTTATTTTCTTTCTTTTGTGTAGAGTTTTGCATTACTTGGATGTTGAACC
The DNA here is from genome assembly GCA_022664845.1 of Lepisma saccharinum. NCBI lineage: Eukaryota > Metazoa > Arthropoda > Insecta > Zygentoma > Lepismatidae > Lepisma > Lepisma saccharinum. The sequence continues at coordinate 3,568 of JAGDQP010019665.1, read as the reverse complement.
AATGGATGAAGCCGAAGCTTCCACATCAATTCCAATGCCAAAGATTAAAAGGAAGAAGTCGAAGCCTAGCACTGCCGAAGAGGAAACTCCTCCTGCTCCTGAAGCCAGCAAGAAACAACAAACTGTAGAATCTAAGTCTAGTTCACTGCCTTTAAAAGTAAAAACTCTTGTGAAGAAAACTACCACACAAAGTGACCAAAGAAAAGATGCAAATCAACCACCTACCAAAATAAGGTTGAAACTGGGGAATGTTAATATCGGACAATTAGGCAATGTTAGTATTTCTTCTAATGGGGGTACTGTAAACAGTAATGCGAGTGCTGGAAACACTTCAAATTCCGATGTTAACTCTAGTGATACTGGTAAACCTTTGTTGACAGGAGAGGAAGAATTAGCATTGAATGCAAATTTTGTTTTTCATGAAAACAAAGGTGATAAAAAAGAAGAATGGGAAAAATGCACAGCAACGATACAATTTGATAAGAAAACTAAAAAATTATGGCAGCGGTTACATAATCCGTACGGTAATCATTCCAGTTTTATTCGTCACTTAGTTCTCCTTGAAAAATATTGGCGAAGTGGAGATCTGATTTTGGCGCCGGATGCTAGTCCCAGAGCGGTAACCTATGTTACAAGCGTGCAGCATCGTATTAAAGCTTATGACGGGAAACCTTTACCAAAACCAGCATCTCAGGTTGCAGAAGAAAGAAGAGTCAGTGTGGTCAGACCTACCCAAATTCCAGCGGCAGCCGTTTGCCAGACTTCTGCCGTTCCACCTCCCGTTATCCATGCATACAGTGTAGATGCAGCTAATGTGTTTGCTGCTACTCCCGTTTTCCAAGTTGCTCATGCTACTCCTGCGGCTGTGCAGTATGATAAAAGTGTAGGGGGGGAAAGTTCACAACAGAGTAACTTCGTTCCAATGATCAGTAATGTCCGTTCACTTGCAACCGAAGGGATTAGTTGGGACCAGGAGATCAATGTTAAACAAGTCACTCCAACAAACGTAGCCTCTCCTTGTATCATTACTGACCGAACACTGGATAATAGTATTTCTATCGAGAGAATACGTGTTCAAAAGCCGGCAGCGGTTGTGTTGGAGAGTCAGTACACTCCGAGAAATTTAGTTCCTCAGTATAATGTTTCTCTGCCTTTGTAAAACGCTCCATATTTTTTTTAGGGTGTTAGTTTTTCTGTGCACATGCAATGAGGGAGGACTGATATATATATATATAATGCATATATATTTTTTCTGTTACAAATTAGCATAGAAACATTCATATAATGGACGTGGAGCAGTGGACCAATCTGTCGTCCAAATAGTTTATTTGCAGCAATATTTACCTTTTGTAGATTTGTTAGTTAATGTTTATTTGGTTGATCTAAGACATAGCATATCAGCTATTTAAAAAAATAAGTATATGTTGGTTTTTTATTACATTCTATTACAGTTTCACTTATTTTAATGCAAATTTTTACATTTACCAGATATAAATTCTCATTGCATATGTTGTTTGTTGACCTGTATGCAAAAATTAAAAAAAAAATGTGGATGACAAAGCATCTATTTTAATAAATTAAAAACAAAACTGACACCAGTTTGTGGTGCGAAATAAGCAATCTTGTTGATCCATGTATGTGGTTATAGGTTATTTTCAATATTGGATGAGTTTGTGAGCTGTTTCCCAGTTTTTCTCTTAATAGAAACTTTGTTACACACATATATTTCAATGAATTGTAATTGTTTCAGTGTAATTGACACTAAAACTTTGCGAATGTTGATTGGAAGAATGTTGCGTTGTATGAATTTTATAATTGAGAATATAATGTTTGCAAAAAAATGTACAAATATCAATAAATATACTTTGACTTTTATTTACTTATTTTTAGTTATTATTTATTTAGTTTTCTGATCATATTGCAATTTTTTTATGCCCACTTGAGATATACAAATATCTATTTCTGGTACTACTAAATTTTGATTCATGACACTTCTAGCTTCATGGATCCAGCTCTCACTTATATACAGAGGTTCGAAATATCAAGGCAAAGATTTTCATTGTGAACATACCGCCGTACATACTGGTATATATCCGACCGACCGAGTAAAGTAGAGCGTCTTGAGAACTAGTCTTCTGAAATCGAGGTGATTAAGTTCTTCCAAATTGGCAACAGTATACTTTTACCGCTTTGCACCAATATCGTATTTCTTCGAATGGAATAAGACATTAAACCTAATTATTGCTTCGGACACACACACATTCCAATATAAGGCGTACAGTGGGATTTATAATTACTGTCGTCTTCAATGCCACTACGGTACTTCCACAATCACAAAGTAATTGATGTGAGGAAGTAGTCAGGTCTTCGTTTATGCCCTCCCAGAGCAAGTTGTCTAGTTCCATCAAGAGCGTTCGTCAAGTAGCACCTTTTGGAAGATCTCGCCACTGTTATTTCAAGGATCTTTCCAGTCATCGAAAATCCACTGAGCAAGGGTCGAGCCCAACGTTCTTTTAATCTTGCCCGAAGGCTTCAACGCCTGACCCTCAAGCTAAACTTCATATCGCTTACGCACATTAGCCTTGAAAGGCTTGTTGGATACATCAAGCGGCTGAAGTTGGCTCGTTTTTCCTACTGGAGCTACCACCAAATGCACCGACTGTGACAGCAATTTTATCAGTCCTGTAACATGACCCCTGAATTAATTAAGGATCAACATGTTGAGTTGGTTCAGAAGTGCTCAGATGTACTTCACACAGTCATTCATGAGACCCTCGTAACCCATGCGTTTAACCACAACATACAGTGGGATCCTCCTTGTCATTTTCGCTGTCTATCAGAATAGTCTCCTACTATTTCATGGGTCATGCTACATTGTTCTCCAGTACCTAAACAATTGAGCTTTCTTGCCAGTTCTCATAATCCCATTCTGAGAAATAAATGGTGCAAAGTGTTGGTTTATCATCAATATCCAAGTCTCTCTCAACGCATATTATAAAGAGCTTGGTTATCCGCGCGAGTTATTTGAAAAAGAACAGTTAGGAAACGAATTTTAGTGTTTATATTCTGTGTAACGTTTATTGATTTTTGGTTCGCGATGAAGATAGTGTCGTGCAATTATTACTGTGATCGAGAAATAATAAAGTATGTTTTTACAGTCGCTTATTGTATAAGCACTTATCACGGGTATACTAAAGTATATATGTTCCATGTTGGTATATGGAACTCAGAATGATTAACTATTGGTGGAGGTTCTTCAGCATGTTTGGATTACCAGTGGATGCATGTTCATATGTGGAATATTGAACCTGATTTGTCGTTTTTATATTTTAGTTGCAAGTAGGCTCTTTTTCGCTTCAGCTACTACTTTTAGCGTTGATGAAAGAGGGCGCTTAATTTTGACTAGTAGCAGAGATCGTTACCGTATTTCAGTGACTTTCCAAGCATATTAGTCGATGGAGTCTTTTAGCTAATCTAAAAATTTTGAAAATATTCTTAGATGTGGATGAGTAGATCGAGACTTAAAAATTCTGTCTTCAGGTATGAATTGTTTTGGTTCTTCCTACTT